>KI628563.1:0-82781 GCA_000503235.1 Sclerotinia borealis F-4128
CTATCCTCTCCCCTTCTCTCCCTCTTCTTCTTCCTCTTCTATCTCTCTCCCACTCCATCTCCCTCTCCCCCCCCCCCAATTCTTTCCTCCCTTTCTTCTCCCCTCTCTCTTTATCTCCACTCCCCCCCACTCTATCCTCTCCTCTCCCTCTATCTCCTCTCTTTTCCTCAACCTCTATATTCAATTCAATTTAATTCAAAACTTTATTAATATACTCGAGTGAGTAATAAGGATAAG
This sequence comes from Sclerotinia borealis F-4128, assembly GCA_000503235.1. Taxonomy (NCBI): domain Eukaryota; kingdom Fungi; phylum Ascomycota; class Leotiomycetes; order Helotiales; family Sclerotiniaceae; genus Sclerotinia; species Sclerotinia borealis. The sequence continues at coordinate 238 of KI628563.1, forward strand.
GATAGGACTAGAACTGCTGCCTGTAGGCCTTCAAAATTCAGAGTTCAGAGTTCAAAGTTCAAAGTTCAGAGCAATATTATTATATTATATTATATCATATCATATCTATTTAGTTTAAATTTTGTTTATCTGTTTATCTGTTTGTCTGTTTATCTGTTTATTGTCATCATTATCATTAGAGGAGGAGAAGGAGGAGGAGGAGGAGGGTATGGATAACATTGGATATAGATATAGATATAACTTTTCGATTTATTGATATTAATATTAATACTTGGTTGATGTTTTACCGAGGAGATATTATATTATATACTCAAGTAGTCTACTCAATCCAAACCAATCATAGATCAAGCAAGTCACGATATTCTCATCTTTTCAAGAGATGTACTCATATACTCGAGTACTCGTATCGTAATATAAAGTCTAATATTTTCCTTCTCCTACTCCTCTCTCTCTCTCTCTCATCTCCTCTCACATCTCTCTTTCTCACATTTTACCATAGGTAGGTAGCTCATCTTCTATTTTTAGGATCAGAAAAGAGAAGAAAAGAAAGAAAAAGGGTATCTATCTGTAGAGGACAGAGTACAAAGTACAAAGTACAATAACCCAGAGAAGCGTAGTTAATTAACAAAGAAAAGAAGAATCTTCCACCATCATAATAATCATCCCAGGCCAAGACCAAGACCAAAGTCAAAGTCTTTGTATGAAGCAAATCTAACCCATTTGTTTAAACTTAAACCCTTTTTTAACTCCGCGCTTAAAAGAAAATACCCCCTAAAACTCCAAAGTGAACATTTTAAATGCCGTGTATCCCAAACCCATACTCCTAATGTGATGTGAACTCGCTAATCGCAGAAATGAATCGAGGAAAAAGTTTGAAGATGAAGGATGAAGAGGCAAATCGTTCGAATCGTATGCTCTGGAATGAACCTCATCGAGATATACAGAGCCGAGCCGGATCAGATCGGATCGGGGTAGGTAGGTAGAAGTTTATGAATGCTCATCGAAATGAGTCAAGTCAAATCAAGTTGACTTGACTTCAAGCCAAAGCAGCCAATTGTTGTTGCCTCTGTTTCTCCTCACTAAAAACCCTTCTGCTCATTGCCAACACCGCCTCAAATCCTTCTTTCCCCTTCCTTGCATTTTCCGAAAAAGCAGTCACAGTCGCATCCTCAACCGCGTTCTTGACCTTCTGCCAACCCCCGCATAAAGCGGTTATTTGTGCCGTTTGTACAAACTGCGTTGTATTTGCAGAAAGGGGTCGATATACCACGGTTTCTTGAACGTTGATTATATTGGCGAAGGTGAGATTCGTAGATGTCATGGTTACTTTCTTGGTAACGGGGTCGACGTATGACGTTTCAAAGACGTGCGAGGTATCTTTGCCGCCCATTAATGATTTTAACCATTTTGGTGCGCTTTGCTTGCAAGTTATGAGTCGTTCGGTTCGTAACTGGATGGTTTGTTAGTACTTCAGGAAGCATAAGTGGGATCAGTCATGATATGATAAACGTACAATTCCGGTTTCGGCATCTACATATCGCGATAATGTATCGACGGCTATTACATGTGTAGATTTGTCGTTCCAGGGACAATATTTTCTCCAGTTGGCAGTGGATACTTCTTCCCAAGAGTAATCGAATTTGCAGTCGCTCGAGAATACCTTCATTTTTTTGATCGTGTGCGCGTTTGCTTGCTTGCAGAAAGAACTAGATCTGGATTGGACCCTTCTTTTTATAACCGCTAGGAATTATCGTAGGGATAATATAGATGATTGAAACGATTGAGAGTCTATAAAGGAACTTTTGATTATCAGAAATTGTATTTATTGTATTGTAGATGTAATCGTAGTATGATTACGAAAGAGTAGGAATCAAGAGGGGGTAGTTAATTATAGGAAATGGAGGTTTTTAGTAAGTAATTAAGTAATAAGTAAGGAATCTTTTTTCGTCCCACAAGATAAAGGGTCGGGATCTAATTCGGTTTTATTTTTGGTCTTTTTTTTGCTTGTGAAAATCAAGTTTTCGCCATCGGTCTTTCGCTTAACTTTCCCCCGATATATATTCAATGATCTTCAAAGCTTGATTCATTACTTATCAAAGCATTTCAGGTACAAGTATATATATCAGGTATTTCTATGGTTGATCATTGAAAATGTATTGGTGATTTTGATGAATCAACTACATCATCTACATCATCTGAATCATCATCAAGAACCTGGACAGTAAATTAAATTGAAGTTCGAAAAGGATCCGAGTTTGTTTTTCATTATTCGGGATTATATTGGCAAGACATTATCATGCAAAACCAAACCAGAACTATCAGACTGATCCAGTGGAACAACTCGGGATACTGATCCGAGTACTTTCGCACATAGACATCAAATCATAGAAGAAGCATTTACAGTACCCGAAAGGAACTTGACGCTATATAGAAACCAACCCCCCTGGAGCTTGTCGTGTGTACGGACGGAGTATTCTAGTAAGTTGCGGGGCTGAGGTGCTTGATATTACGATATTACTCTCGTGCGCCCTAGGTTATTAAGAAAGGAGTATCAAAAATCAAATTAACTGCTGGAGATGAAGGAGTTCACATAGCCACCGAGTTACCATACTATATTTGCTTGGAGTATGTATATGTATGCTAGTAGGAAGTGTTTGTCTTGGAGTAGTTAGCATCAATTAATTGCATTGACGGCACTGCAAGCAACCCTGGGATCTTCCGTTGGATTATGATCATCTCCTCTCCCACGATTAAACATATTAGAATATGAACATCATATCATTCGACATGTTCAGATTATTATTGAAAAGCTAATCAACCCTCTCTGAACATATTTAAGTATCTCTTCTCTTCTTAATCTTTTGAGGTATTTTTCTAAAGGGGTTCATTAATGATTTATGTCACCTGGATAAGCATGCTTGTAGCCGGTTCTCAGATCTTGATGTTAAGTTATGAACCTCTCCTCTGTATTGATCCTTAAAACTAAATCATATACCTCAACCAATCATCTCCTCAAACTCCACAATTCCCTTCCTTGTGTTTCTTGAAGCTTTTCCCCGGCTTGCTAGCTTTATGGCTTGCTGATTCTCTCGCTTCACAGCTATTCGTGGCCCTTGAGAAAGATCCTATTTGCTGAATGACTTTAGACTTTCTAACTGTGCCCATATCTGAGCAGTGAGAAGGCCGAGGGTGGATCATATACAAAAATTGATGCTGCACCAAAATATAATTCCCCTGACCTTGTTTGTTTTAAAAGAGAAGTGCTCAGCTTATAATCCAACATTCCCATCAACTTCAACTTTCCTTTCCATCTCATCCTTTTCTTAAACTCCAACATCACCTTTTTCATCACAACCCAAGTCTCAATCAACTTTTGTGTTCCAGTTCCATCGGACGAAACTCTGGATTGATCCGTGCGCACTTTGTCTTTAGATAAGATCACTCGATCCTATTTATCGCAAGCAAAGCCGAACTTCATCTCAATTGCGACAATCAAGTTTGTTAACAACAATAATCTCCATCTATTCAACTTTCCATCTAATCAAGCTCCTTCAATACATCTAATCATGCCCGTCACATTAAGAAAGCGCCCAGCTCCAGCAGAGCCACCTGCTTCAGCTCCTCCAGCAAAGAAGAAGTCTGGTGTCGTAAAGACGGTCGCAAAAGTTAAAGAGACAATCAAGAAAGCTGTAGAACCTAAAGCCACCAAGACATCAAAGACCGATGAACCAGTTGCAGCTGCACTAAAGACAAATGGATCTAAAGCTGTAGCTGCAGCTCCGGCTCCAGCTCCGGTTCCTGTTCCTTCAAAGATTGCAACTAAAGTTGTGGTTGGTGAAACCATTGATCTTGAAGGTTTTGGTGGAGAGATCGAAACAAATGATGGTGAAAAGACTACACTGAAGAAACTTGTTGATGAGAGCAAGAGTGGTGTTGTTCTTTTCACTTATCCCAAAGCTTCTACACCTGGATGTAAGTATTTGAGCTCACAATCTTGCCCTTGAATTGAGAAGGAAACATTCATTTATATTATCAATGCTAACCTCAAAATTACAGGTACAACCCAAGTCTGCGCTTTCAGAGATTCTCACACTTCGCTTTCAGACACAGGATATTCCATCTATGGCTTATCAAAGGATTCCCCCAAGGCAAACACCACCTTCAAGACAAAACAAAAGCTCCCTTATACACTTCTTTGCGACACTAAGGCTTCCCTTATCAGTGCAATTGGTTTAAAGAAGGGAAATAGTACTACTAGAGGTGTATTCATCATCGATAAATCCGGCAAAGTTTTAGCCGCACAACCTGGTTCTCCAAAGGGAACACTCGAGGTAGTTGAGCAATTGATTGGTCCTGCCGAGGAAGAATCTGAAGTTGAAGCTACCCCCGAACCAATCGAACCCGAGACAGAAATCGTAACCGAAGGAGCCGAAGCAAAAGCAGAAGCCGCACCAGAAGAAGAGGAAAAAGAAGAAGAAAAGACCGAAAAGAATACCGTTTCTGAAGAACGAGCAACCAATGGTACCAACGGAGATTCCGCATCCAAGGAAGATGCTGCCAAAGCAGATGTGGCAGCTGATGTAGCCGATACTGCTGAGAAGCTTGATAGCAAGGATTCCGAGATCAAGGCTGCTGAAGACTCGACTTGATTTTATTTTTTGTGATGATGGATGCTTAATTTGGGAATCTCTCCTACCTACCTACTTGGATTGGCTTTCTTCATTCTCATGTTATGCATGAATGAATGCATGTATGTTCATTTTTCATTCCCGTTTGGCTTTGAGGTTTGATTGGGATTGGTATCAAAAGAAGGTGCTGGCGATGGCAAGGCAAGCGATGGCAAGGCAAGGCAAAGCAATGGATAGCTAAAAGCATGGAATGGGTTAGCGATAGTTTGGATTATTTGGATTATGAGGATATGTTTACAAAGACACATTTATTGGTCTAGTTGGATTGCTTTGGTTGTCAAGGATAATTATCTCCAAAAACACTTTATTGGTCTAGTCTATTCTAGTTGGATTACTTGATTTCTTAAGGATAAATATTACCAATGTTCCCAAAGACACCTATCTTATTGATATTGATCTAGTCTAGTTGGATTACTTGATTTCTATTTCTATTTCTAAGGATTCATATTTCCAAAAACACTTAGTCTAGTCTTGTTTGATCTGGTCTAATTGATTGGATTACTTGATTTCTATTTCTAAGGCTACTCGTACATATTTCCAAAGACACTTACTTACTTACTTATTGATCTGTTCTAGTTGGTCTAGTTGGTCTACTTTGGTATAGTTGGTCTAGTTGGTATAGTTGGTATAGCTTTCTAAGGATAGGTACCTACTTTCTTTCCAATGATAATTACAATGATAATGACAAGTTACAATGGACAGTTACAATAACAATGAAACGAAAACGAAATGAAATGAGAATCTAATTTTGAAATGTATATATATACCTTGTCCTGCTTTCTGCTTTTACTTTACTTGTTTTGTATGCTTTTCATTACATTTGGATCTTTTACGAGCAGTACAGAAAAACAAAGGGAAGGAAAGCAAATTGGATATTCTTTTTGGGGGGGGAGGTGGGGGGAAGGAAGAGGATCAAGGGGATCAAGGGGACCAAGGTGCTTAAGGATGGGTGAGAGAGTGAGGTGAGGTTTGGAAGGGAGTGAGGTTTGGGAATGAGGTGAGAATAGAGTTTGGGAATATGATGTGATATGGAGGGGATGTAGAGTGGATGTGATATGGATATGATTGATATGGATATGATATGGATATGGATGAGTGATTTCTTTTGGTTTTGAGTGTTGAGTATCAGTTGAGTAAGAGTTGAGTATGAGTGTGGTTGTGGTTGTAGTTGGGTGTGAGTATGAGTGTGATCATATTTATGGATGAATATACTTGAGTATGATATAGGTAATGTGCTGTGGTTAGATTTGGATTTGGATTTGGATTTGGATATGAGTATCTATATACTCGAGTAGATACCTACCTAGGTAGTGATTCATTTGAGGATACAATACTGCATTCTTATTCCTACTTGAGTACAGTATAAGCAGTATCATTCTTTACTAGAGTATATCATTCTTTAGAATCTTCACTATATTATTGTTAGGGAAGTCACTTACTTACATTTACATATTCACATCCTCCATCTCCTCTCCCCCCCTTTATCTCCTTTTTATCTCCTCTCCTCTTCTCCTCCACCTCTCTATCTATCTATCCATCTATCTTTCATAAAACTAATACCAATATACTAATTATACTACTCGTACTCAGTATACAAATAAATCAAAGATCAAAGATGAAAATCAAATATTCTCGATCGATCTTTCTCTCTTTCTTTCTTTCTCTCAATCACTATCTACTTACTTACTGTATTAGAATATCGATCAGGGGAAGGGGAGAGGGGGACGGATATATAAGTACCTAAGTAGTAATAGTAAAATTAAGATTATAAATTGAAATATCAAAAGAAGATGAAGATACCTACTCCAATTCTGTATACTATAGATTGATTTATTGATTTGATATTCATTTTATTGTATTGTATTTATTCAACTACTTCATTGCTTGCTTATAATCTTATTCATATTCATATTCTTATTCTTATATAGTCCAAGAACTCATCCTCTTCCCATCTACTTCCCATCTATCAACTAAACCCATAAACGTAAACCCCATTTCTCAAATAAAAAAGATTCAATACCTCACCACTTCACCACTTCACCACAAGAAGCACAAGCACCGCACCCATAAAAACAATCAGAATAGACTACTCGAGTATATGTGCCATATGAATATGAATCACCCGCCCAAATCTCTATTTTCAATCTCTGCTCGCAATCTCTGCATAAGCATATCTATCATATGTACAAAACCATCATCTCCTCCCTGCTCCCTCACACCTCTTCGCTTACACCTTTCTAGTCCCCCTTTACCTCTCTCAACCTCTATCTTAACCCCTACTTGAAAGCCCGACACGGATATCTAGTTCACAAATATTAGCTTTCATCCACATCCACATCCCTAAACCCCAAGTTAAAAATCCCAACTCACCCTTCCGGAAACGCAAGTTCCTCCGTCAAAGAATATTTATCCGCGCCCTCACTCAAACAAACCCCACTAGGCGTAGGCGGCAAACCCCCCCGTCCCAGCACCTCCAACGCCCTCCCCCCCCCCTTATTCTCCTCCCCCCTAAAAAACACCGCCAACCCGCCCTCCCCCTCCTTTTCCACCCTCTTCAACTCCCTGCCCCCCTCCTCCCCCACCAACTCCTTCCTCGGCACCTCCTGACTCCCCACACTCAACAACCCCACCACATCTCCCTGCGACACTACACTCATTCTCGGATAATTCCTGCGCGCATCACGCTTCCAATAAGGGTTCTCGGCAATATCTCCTGCGGGCAGGGTGACGGGATCGATGAATGAGAAGGGTTCGTTGGAGCCTGGGGGTGGGAGCCGGTATTGAGCGTTGAGGGGAACACCGTTAGAGCGGGTGGGGTCGACGGCGAAGATGCGGCGGATGGTTTCCCAGATGCCGGTGCTTTGGACTGTGTATTTCTGTGAGGGGAGAGAGGGTGTTAGTTTTGGTGTTGTGCTTTGTTAGTGCGCTGGGCTGGGCTGGGTTGGGCTGGCTGGGAATATGAGAGGGGAGGATAATAATAATAATAATAATAATAATAAGACTACAAATAAATATCTCTACACTAAGAGGTATGGGGAAGAAAGAGAAACAAGAGAAATAAACACACCTGATTAACAGCCATAACTCTAGTAGCCTGAGCTACTTTGACGGCGGTTTGCGATGCCATGATTGAGAATGCAACAAAGTGCGATTGGGACTCGTTGGTTTGGGTTGGCTCGGATTGGCTTGAATTGGGTTGACTTGGGTTGACGTGGGTTGGGGTTGACCTGAAATATAATTCGGGGCTTTCTTTGAGGGTGGATATGGAAATGATGGAGTCGAAGTTCGAAGTTAACATGTGGTCCGTGCATGGAGCAGCCGATTTTGAAAATCGCGGCTCTTGGATTGGATGCATAATATAAATATTTTGATATTTCTTCCTAAAATGATTGGAATAGTATTTAAATATTAGAAATTCAGTTATATTTAATGTTTAGTATGATCGTATTATTGTATCAATATATGTAATATGTATGGTGTCTAGCGTTTAGGGCGTAATTCTACCTACGCCCAGCATTTTGCGGCCTTGAATGATGTGGAATATGGAATCCATTACTCGAGTATACTCATAGTCCATTATATCACAACGTCTGTACACTAAACCGATAAACTGGAAGCAGAGTATATTATCTATCTAGGAGTAGGAGCATGCATATCATTTAAAAGCAAACCGGGGAAATTGAAATACCTGTGAGTGATCTGGAGTTGAGAACCATACCCATACATAATATTATGATTCACAATATGCCACTGCACCATGCCATGCATATCCTAAGACTGCTCAAAAACCATTACTGCATATCCCATTAAAACTCAGATACGCTATTACTTTAACTACTCTCCTCCCACGGTAACGAGAAAGTGCCAACCCATTCCTCGACCTCACTTCTCAATTGTACAATCTCTCTCTCGTTCTCACCCTCGCCGAGATACTCCAGGAAAGCGTTTACACTACCAGGATTCTTTCTGCCTTTTGCCTCTGCTGCTTCCTTTGCGGTTCTGTCTAATCGTTGAGTTATAGTCACTGCTCTATTTACAACATCGGCAACACGCACAAAGTCTTCGGGTTGAAACCCGCGAGTTGTCATGGCAGGTGTACCCATTCTTAGTCCACCAGGTTTGAGGGCGGATTTGTCACCTGGAACAGTATTCTTGTTGGATGCTACGCCGACGAGCTCGAGAACACGCTCAACACGGGCACCGTCAACCCCTTGAGGCTTCAAGTCAACAAGGACAAGATGATTATCGGTACCGCCAGAGACGATGGTGTAGCCGAGACCCCCTTTATCCTTTGAGTCACCAAGACGCTTTGCGAATGCCTTGGCGTTCAGTAGAACTGCTTCTTGGTAAGCTCTGAATTCAACACTTTGTGCTTGCTTCAGTGCGACTGCCAATGCAGTGATAGTGTGATTGTGAGGACCTCCTTGATGTCCAGGGAATACTGATGCATTGATTGGATCTTCAAGATTCCACATCTCTTCCTCTTTTGTTTTTGGATTGACTCGTCTAACTCCCTTTCTAAAGAAGATCATAGCACCACGAGGACCTCTCAGTGATTTGTGTGTGGTAGTTGTGACGACATCCGAATATTCGAAAGGACTTGGAACAACCTTTGCTGCAACGAGACCAGAGATATGGGCCATATCAGCCAATAGATATGCTCCAACCTTGTCGGCAATTTCGCGCATACGCTCATACTCGATGAGTCTGCTATACGCTGAAGTACCAGCAACAATAATCTTTGGTCTGTATAATGTAGCAAGCTCCTCTAATTTGGCATAGTCAATCAATCCTGTGCTTTCATCCAATCGATATGGAAGAGTTTCGAAATATTTTGAGATAGCCGAGATCTTCTTGATAGGAGTTTGGTATCCATGGGAGAGATGGCCACCATGGGGTAAATCCAATCCCATTATTCTATCGTGCGTATTGGCGAGAGCGGAGTATGCGTAGAGATTTGCTGGAGAACCGGATAATGCTGAACAACTTATGAGTGAGGAACTCCCATATCAGATGAAAGACATACGTTGAACATTGACACCCCATTCTGACTCTTTCAGACCAAAAGTCTGTAGAGCACGACTTTGGCATAATCTTTCAGCTTCGTCGATAAACTCGTTTCCTCCATAATACCTTGCCCCTGGGTATCCCTCGGAGTATTTATCTGCCAGAAAGTCAACATTGACTCATTCCTCTATCGCGCCACAAACGTACTTTGCATAACACTTCCCAATGCATCTAGAACCGCCTGTGATGTAAAATTCTCGGAAGGAATAAGGTTTATGAAGTGCTTCTGCCTCCTTTTTTCCTAGTTATAAGGGTTAGTAATTGTGCATCCCGGATAGAGGGCTTGATGAGGCGAAATCATACATTTTGGAGGATATTGAAGACTGCTGGATCTGCATGTTCAAGATCTGCTGAGAGTAACTTCCGAACATAATCAGGCTTTTGCTATGTAAGACCAACTGACAAGAAGCAAACCTTTTGTTGACTTTCCATAGTCATTCGACTGCTACTCGCCGCCCTTCTCGCGCCACATATTGGAACTACTACTCTTTGCGCAGCAGCAGCCCTGTATACAGTTCTCGCGGCTCCTTTAAAGAGCGACATGATTTCCTGTTCTTCAATTAGCAATTCGACCTTTTTATGAGTCAAATTTCGAAGTCTACCACTCGATTATCAGCAATTGCTTAAACCAAAAGTAGAGCTTTGTTCCTGTCAATCTACAATCTCGAATGGCTCTCATATCCCCGCCATTGAAAATAAGCTAACGCCAGATTCGGTTAGGCATCGGGACATGATACCTGCCGATCTTCTCAGTATTTATTCATTTTGCCCTTGTCCTGAAAACAGAGGAGTCGCTATCAGATGTCTTATTACTACGACTGACATCTTCCAAGAAGCACAGTGGTAGTGCCATTATTTGTAGCCTCCTAGTACATATTGGTTCATACTTGCTTTTACAGTATTTCACTTCTTCTCGTCTATCCAGGTACAATAGGGAGTGATATATATTCAACGTGGTGACGTAGCAATTCGATGTCTTATCAAGATAACATGAAAATATCTCGAATCAAGTTACCTGAAAGTGGATGATATCTTCGGAATGAAGAATGGAAATGATTGCAATGGGGAAAACGTTGTAGGTTTGGAGTCCGCCGAAAATGCATCCTAACATCTCGATTGTGAGATTAATGATAAGTCATAGTAAACCCCAATTTGACCCGAATAATATGCACCACGAAGTGAGCAACAAATTGTAATCTATTGAGCTGGACAGAAGAAAATTATCACCAAGGCAATTAAGATATGGAAAAAGAGCGGGTATATCGTTGACACGTTTGAACCGTCTGATTGCAGAAAACCATTGAACACCAAAGAATCTTGAGAGTGAAAGATCATGATACCATTGCCCGTGCGATAATGCAGGATGCCAAAAGACATCGAAAGCAACCGGCCTGTATTATAAACCTTGCCAGATACACACCATATGCTACCGTCACAAAAGTCCAACCATTTACTTTGTCTCGGTCTCCTCTTCCTCGCCGAACTGGGCAGCCTTCTTGGCTTGGGTTCTCTCTACCTTTCTCTCGCGGGCAGCCTTGGTCTTCGCACGCTTGGCGTCCATCTCCTCCTTCAAGAGGTTCTCACGGGCCTTCTCAGCCTTAGCTCTGTGGATCTATTGGAATTTGTCAGTTCAAGTTTTACAACTAGTAAACATTAATCAATTTAAAACTTACGTGTTCGACCAATGCACGCTTGTGCTTGAAGGTGTTACCCTTGCTCAGGAGGTAAAGTTCGTGGTAAAGATGTTTGTCGATCTTGCCGCTGGCACGGTACTTGACTAAGAGACGTCTGAGGACTCTAAGACGGCGCATCCAGACAACTTGACTGCATGTATATTAGCCCAACAATCCTCCCCAATAAGTTATCGTGTTGAAGGTATATAGTTTGTGTATATTTCCCATGGAGTGGCGAATGTCGTACCTTGGCATACGAGCATCTGCAGTACCCTTTCTCTTACCGAAACCACGGTGTCTACCAATTCTTCGTGCAGCGGTGAGTTCACGAGCGCGTGCGCGGGAGTGCATGGTGACTGGCTTGCGGATGATGAGGCCATCGGAAACGAGTTTGCGGATGGTTTGACGGGAGTTGGCGTTGGAGATTTCGCTGGTCTCGTTAGGGTCGAGCCAGATCTTGCGCTTTCCGCAGCCGACGACGGAAGCCGCCAGACGCTTCTGGGTTGTGAGATTGACCCTATCGTGGAAAATAAGAGTCAGCTTTTGATGTTTGTGAAGTCATGGTGTTGATATCGCTTCAAAGGGCTCGCAACACATCGGATCGAACGTAAATGATCGATTGAATGGGATAAAAATATCTAGCAACAGCGTAAGCTTACATCTTGACTGAATTCGTGGTCGTCGGTGGTAGTCGTCGAGATTGTCGATTGTCGATGTCGTTATGGTAAGAGATTGGGTGTTGAGGGGAAACTTTCCTCGCTAGGGTTTCCACTAGTGACTAATCGAGCAGAAAATTGGGCTTTGCCCTACGCACAACTTTGGAAATTTGAGATTTATTAAACGGAAAGCTTTCAAAATTGGAAGTTGCGAGATCTTAATACTAGACGGTGTAATAAATTCAAAACAGCAAAGACAGTTTAGTAAATGCAAAACGGCAAGACTTTGGTTGTGCTGATTGAACAAACCCTAATGAAGTTGGCTGGAAATCCGAAGATCACGTGTATAGCGCTTCAAATCAGGATTAGTCATCACCATGCCTAATGTTTCCAAGAACATCTTGTGTATTAGAACGATGCAATGAAGACTGGTCAAAAGTCACAGCAGAATGAAGAACAGAATTAGTTTGTACATGTAACTTAGATTTACATTTATATCAATGATTTTATCGCTCAAATGTAATGCTTTCGATATGGTGAATTCAATCATTACATCAAATCGTAACCTCAGCCCCTTATGCATCAAAAGCCTTTTCACCCAAATCTACCTTTCCAATACTCGAGATCTCGTTTTCATCATCAACCTCATCATTAGAAAGACCCAATCCACCTTGTCCACCTTCAGCTTCTTTCCTCTCCCGTGCCGTGTTGCCTAATCTCAACGCAACCCTCTTAAAGTAATCCTGCATGCTTCTCTTTTGGTTCGGTGGCAGTTCTTGAGCTGCGATGTATTTATCAAATACCTTGCTTTCTTCTTCAACGACATTGAAAAGTTGAAGGAACGCTGCTTCTGCTGCTAGCTTTATGGGGATGATAGGATCTCGGACACCTGCAAATACAGGCGTGGCGAGTAAAGGTAGATGTGGTCGAACTGCGTCGGTCTGATGGCGACAAATTGTGCGAATCACGACAAGTGACAGACGACGAGCATCTGCAGTGTTTCCTGGTTGAATCAACTTTGCTAATGATTCAAAAATTGGCTTCGTCGTTTCGAATTCATGGTTGGCTGTCTCAGCAAGAAGATATTTCCCTGCGGCGAGGATGCAGTTCTCTGATATAAAATCCTGCAAATTAATTAGTCTTCAGCCTTACAATTAATACAATCATACTCACATTTTTGGTTGACATGCCTTGGCAGATGACTTCCGGTAAATCATCAGCAAAGGCGGTTTCTGTCAGTGACGATGGTGCTTCAACAAGAACAGCATTTAAAGCCAGAACTGTAGATGGAGTAAAGTGGGTTGTTATAACGCGATTCTTGATCAGCCCTGAAGCATTTTCGGGGGAAATATTCTTGATCAAGGCTGCCAGTAGCTTGGCGTTAGTTATGGCCATGGACACATCGTTATCCTCTGCATCGGTATCAATTAATCCAAGCACTGCGCTGCGCGAAGCCTCTCCCATATTAGCACCAGCTTTACTAACAACTTCATACAATGCCTTTAGCATGGCGTTCCTAACTCCGGAGTCCGAGGTCCTAGAACCTGTAACTAGTTCGGCAATCAAGGGATCAATTCTTGGAGTCAAAGTAATTAAAGTACCCAAAGCTTTAGCAGCGCGAGTTCTGAGAATTTCGCTCGAAGTATCAGCCAAAGACTTGGCAAACGTACGTTGCAATTGTGGAAGGAAAGGTTTCAGGAATGTCGGAATCTTCTCCAATAAGTTGTTCAATGTCAAAAGAATGGCGGCTTTAACATCAACAGATCTCTCAGAGACGACTCGAATAAGCGGTCCAGTGATCTGAGTAACAAATGGTTTCAAAGAATCTCCACTAGTACGGTCAACGATGTCGGATATAGCCAGAGCAGCTTGAACTCGCTGCTCAGCAGTACCGTTCATAAGACCTTGCAAGAAGATGGGTAGAATTGCGTTGATGCCCTTGGGTAGTCCGAAACCAGGTAAGTTGGATCCAGGTACACCGATATGCTGTAAAGTATGTCGTGTCGAATAAACAAGTGCTTCCATTTCTTCCTTTTTCAAGTGTTTCGTGAATTCTGAAAGTGCCGTCCAAGCAGCTTTAACTACTTCTGGATCTCCATCGTCGAAAGAAACAAGGAGTGCCCGTACGATATCTTGGTTGTAGCGAGAGTAGTCAACCGTGGCTGCAGCAAAGAATTTAGCGAGGCGATAATCCACGTTTGCTCTTCTGCGATGATCATCGTGCTTCACCAATGCAAGAAGGACATTCATAGTCACATTGAGACCATCATATTCATCAATGGATTGGACTACCGTGTCAAAAGATGACTCCAGATCCGACTTGAGATTATCGTCCTTGGAAGCAATGATGTTATCCATCAAAGAATTCAATATAGTAGGGAGTCTTCTTGCCATAGCCGGCCCTGCAACAGTAGAAAGCGAGGCAAGTGCCTTAGCATTGAATGAAGATATAGGCGAGGTGGTCAAAGTTGGGATAAGGTTAGGAAGGATGACGTTTGATCTTGTCGTCTCGGTTAACAAGGTCAGAAGTGCAGATAGGGCATTGTCAGCCTCGCTCTCGGTGCGGAGCAAGCTCAAGAGATATGGTAAGACCTGGTCGACTGCCTTCTTGCCAAGAATTTGCTGCAGAGAGTCGAAAGCTTCAGCTGCCGCTTCTCGGACTTCATCATCCGAATCTATCAAGGCAACTCTGACAATCGAGATCAAAGTCTTTTCGTGATCTTCCAACGCTTCTGGGGATGCCGAAGAAATCAATTCACGCAGTGCAATACATATTCCTTGCTTGGCATCTGTGTCCGTAGTAGTTTGCAAGCCGTTCTCCAAAGTTGGCAACAAGGTTGAGAGAACTCCATCACCTGCTTTGCGGATCAGTTCACCAAGTGCATTACCTGCAATAATCTTCTGCTCCATGTTGGAGCTTCCCAATCGGCGAATGATGAGCTGTGTAAGTGTAGGAATAAGCTCTTTGAGAGTTCGGGGACTCGCTACAAGAGCTTTCCAAACATTGACAGCTGCTGTTCGAACCAGGCCAGAAGTGTCACATCGGCAGATGTACAATGATGACAGTACCTTGTTGCGCTTTTCCTCGCCAAGTACCTCCAGCAAGGATGCGCCAGCTTCTTGCGCACCTTCTTCGACCTCATCCTGTTCTGTGTTCGCACTGATTCCGGTGAGGTTGAACAAAAGGTCACCAACCAATTCGACGGAACTGAGACGAATTCTATAATTATCGTCTGCGAGACCTCTCTCCAACTCAGGCAGCAAGAGGTCAATGGCTCTAGTGGCGAAATTTTTGACAAGCAGACGACCAGCTCTCAAAGAAGTATCACGAATCGATTCAACATCGTCTGCCAATCCAGAGAGAATAGGTGGAATAATCTTGCCAAGATAGTTGGCGAAGCTGTTTCCGAAACATACAGGCAAGAAAATAAAGAGCGACATGAAACCCTCACGAACGGAAGCTTTAGATGAAGCAACATTCTGGAGAATTGTGGGAAGGGTCTCTTCAAGGCGGCCTGTACCCAGTCCAGCAAGGACTTCACTAAGTGCTTGTGCAGATCCGAGTCGATCGCCGGCGCCAGTATCTGACTTAAGTGTTTGCATGAGACCTGGAATAAGATCTGGAAGAGCGTCTTCTCCCAATTTCTCGATGAGAGAACCCAGAGCTTTGGATGCAGTTGCACGAGTAGTTGGCACGGGATCAACAATCGCAATCTTCAGACCAGCAACCAAAATTGGCAGATGTGATATGAGGTCCTTTCTCTCCGTCAAATGAGCAAGACTACCAATGACTTGTGCAGACTTTCGTTTGGTTGCCGACCTGTCGCCCAAACCTCGTTCAAGAATACGAACAACAAGGGCAAGGGAAGGAGAGTCGAGATAATGAACGAAAGACACCTTGATAAGTGAGTCCAATGCATTATCCGTGTACTTGGTTGGATCACTGAGAGCTTTGAGGAGGACATCCACGAGACCCTTGATCTCAGGATTGTTGATAACTTCTCCAAAGCGCTTCAAACTGCGGTTAGCAGCAAGACGGACTTCTTTATGACTGTCGTTCAATACACCAGTGAGAGGTGGAATGATCTCTGGAAGACTCTGGGCGAGCTGCTGTGGATCAAGATATGCCATTGCACCTAGGAGATCACAAGCTCCTTTTTTGCTTCGCCATTGGTCATCATCAAGACCATCAAGTAGAGTTGGTAAAATCTGTTTCACTCCATACGAGCTTAAGCTTGCAAAGCACACCTTTGCTGCCGCCAGACAGCCTTCACGGACATCTGCGCTTGAATCGCCGAAGCTTGAGAGCAGCTGAGGCACTATTTGTATGACGTAAGGCTCGAAGATGCGGCCAAGAATCATGGACAGAAGTTCAAAAGCCAATAGTGCTCCTTCTCGGTGATTAACATCTTTCTTATTGTCAATCGCACCTTTCAGTGTAAGCATGATTCTGTACTCTCGTAAAGCGGAGATTCCTTTTCCATTGACGAGACCTGCAAGACCATATGCTGCACCACGTCGACCGGCATATTTCTTAGAATTGAACAACCTGTCGAGCACTAACTGTATGTAATCCGAAGTATGCTCCTTAGACGCACGAACGAGTGGTGGTAAGCACTCAGCCACGGCATACTGGACCGTCTCGGATGGGGTACTTAATGTCTCCAGAAGTCTGTCTACCACCTTCGGCACACGCTCATCGCCAGCTTTCAGATGTCGTGCCAAGGCACCGTACATAATTATGACAGCCTCATTAACTCTATCAGAGAATTCAGAACCTTTGTCAGGTGTTTCGAGTGTGTGTTCAAAGGTTTTCATCAATTCTTCCACTTTGTCGTTGCCATGAATAGCTATGATTGCTGTGGCAGATTCTACCATTTCTTCTCTGACAATCGAGTTTCTATCGCCGAGTGGACCTTGGATCAAAAAGTTGAGGAATGGTGTAAGAAGTGACTCGTCGAATACATAAGCTAGTTCTCTGAATGCAAGTGCAATTCCATTTCGGGCTTCCCATGGGTCCGACAGATCCATTTTCCTTGGCATACCATACTCATCAAGCTGGGGGACTCTGGGCTTTGCGAATTCTTGATAGGAGGATTGCAGACGGCTTAGAACATCCTTGAATGTTGAAGGTTGGATCTTCACAGCTTCCGCAATTGATTTAGCTGCGGCTCGTCGAAGTTGCTTATCCATACTTTCAAGATATGGCAACATCCGGAATGGTGATTCATTTGATATTTTGAATTCGCTTTCCTCCCAGATCTCCCGCCCAAGCTCGGCATTCTCTTCTACATCATCATGGCAGGCTAACCACATCTCGTTCGAAAAGTCGAGCTCACTCATATCGATCTCTGCACTTATTGACTGCAATACTGAGGTTCGTACAGCGACTTGTGGAACGATGGCTCCTTGAGCAAGGATGGCGATCTCATTCTCAGTAATGCTCGGTGCGATACATCTGCATAGATCCGCCAAGCAAT
Organism: Sclerotinia borealis F-4128; assembly: GCA_000503235.1. NCBI lineage: Eukaryota > Fungi > Ascomycota > Leotiomycetes > Helotiales > Sclerotiniaceae > Sclerotinia > Sclerotinia borealis. Next base: position 17,802 of record KI628563.1, read on the forward strand.
CTTTGATTGCTTTGTAATGCTGGTTGTATGTTTGCATAGATGATATCAATGTAGAGAGAACTTCGTCTCGTGGGACCAAAACGTCGGAACAGGCATCAGTGTGGAAGGAAAGGAATTCAAGGGCGAGAACCAGCTGGGCGTCCGCATCATCGCTATCTCCAAACCCACCATCCCGAAGCACGGAGAAGACAAGAGGGAGAATATAGATGAGAGAGACTGTATCGAATGGGCGTTGTTCTGCGGAAAATCTTAGGCGGTACAGTACACGTGTGATAAGAGCCCCAAGTGGTTCTTGCGTCAAGGGTGGTGACAACTGTGGAACATTCATAGCTCTAAGTGTTGCCAATCCAACGAAGGAACGGAGTATACCTATGCGACTAGAAACTCTTTTGGCACAAAGGATGTAAGCATCTGGGGCAGCTGTAGCTGTAATCAGTCCAGCGCCAGCATTGATCACTTTCACTAAAGCTCTCACAGCTGCTCCCATCCACAGAGAAGCTTCTGTCGGGGGTCCAGTTGCAAGGCTTTTGATGATTCCAACTCCACGTAAGAGCTTTGACTCTAGTTTACGAATTTGGAGTCTGATCTCTGATTCTTTGAATATTTGAGCCTTGACTTTGGCTGTTTCTTCCGGAGTGAGCTTTTTCTGCTGACAGTTCTTCTTTGCCAGCGAGGCTCGCAGCTCTTCTTCCCATTTTAATGTATTGTAATCTTTTGTGTTTTTGTTCGGAGTGTGACTTTGAGCTTTGGAGGCCAACACATCTACGAAGGCAGTTCCTTCGGGAGTACGGAAGATTGCCGCCTCTGTTGGGCCAACATTGGCGAGTTGAGTAGCATCAAGGTCCTGCTCTATGAGCTCAACAATTCGTGGCGTCATAACATCGGGAGCAACAAAAGCGAGCTCGGCAGCGGCATCATATGCAGCATCTTTGACAACCTTGGACCGTGGGACGGCGCCCAGATCTTGAATGCTTGTAAAATCGAGAATCTGCTTCAACAAGGCATCCCCGTTTTCCCTAGCAAGGTTGCCAGGATCAACCTCGGCTTTCAGGCACAGCTCGATCCAGGTAACTCTTGGTAGTAGTTCTGATCGACAGATAACCAACAGCGAAACCATCTGGCCCTTGGCTACTGCCTGATCCACAACACCACCCCGACGTGTGATTTCTGCTGGTGTCAAGCAAATCGCTTTCAGTACTAGATGCAGATTCTCATTTCCCGTCTTTGCCAACAATGGAGCGCTGTCTCTTTCTCCAACCTCGATAGATTGTAACCATCTCCACAAACCAGATGTGATTATCTTGGATAAATTGGCAGGAAAGCGGACATATAGTTGGGAAAGTAGATGAGAAGCATGCCTTCTGATATCATAATGTACGTTAGGAGAACATATAGAGAATATGACAGCTTGAGACCAACCAATAGCGGATAGGGATGTCGGATCGAGCGAAGCAAGCTGGCCCGGGTAGGCAAACAAAGCTCTCACAAACCACATGAAATCATCGTGACTGGAAAGCTTGCAGTAAATGCGAGGATTCAGTAAGAACGATGGCTTAGGTTCCATAGATAGGGATTGATGTGATACTTGAGCCTTTTTGAGTGCTGTGTCAATTTTTGCGCCTGAAATAACACCCAATTTTGTCTGCGAGATTGCTGTAAGAACATAGGCTGCAGTGACAAGGCCAGATTGAGCTGCAGGTATGGAGTTTGCTGTAACTTCTTGCCATGTGTCTACCAATGCTGTGACAGTCTCTTCTGCCAATTGTTTTGATTCAGAAAGCTCAGATTCTTCTATATCCCACAGCAATTCTCCAAGGCGGATCGTCCATAGTTTCTTTACAGAGACCTTTTTATCGGACACGCCTTTCGTGAAGGTGTTAATGATGGAGCTGTCCAACGGAATTTCGTTCTGTACTTTCGTTTTGAGGTAGTGCAATAAGGCGAATGTCTCTGCTGATAATGAAGCTTCGTTTGCTTCTTTTCCTGCGATCGCCGCAAGTCCAATGGCAATCGATGCATTTGACTTGGAGACGGGTAAAATTGCAAGCATTTCTGCATAGTTGGCTCTCTGATCTGCCGCAGATATTTTGCCCCCTTTTAGTGGCGCCAATATCTCTTCTGACACTTGAGCAATGGAACTTTCATCATGACACTTGGGTACAATCGCTCTGAATGCAGACAGCGCTCCCTGGCGAATTGTGAGATTGGTGGATTTGATATTAGACAGGATAGGTTTCAAAAGCTTAGTTCGGAAAACATTGGAGAGATCTACTGAGCTAGGTAGAGACTGGAAGAGTGGTGTGACAAGGTCGTTTAGCACGATTTCAGGAGCCCTCAGCAGCGCTTTCTCAAGGGATGGTACTATCTCTTGCTCGAAATCTTCCTGGGTGGTAAAGTCCACAAAGAAGTCTCTCAAAGCACTGGCAATATGTGGAGGTAGTGGAGTCCTGGAGGTTATAATTTCGCGCGTATAAAAGCTGTATATTAGAGCTCTATTGCTTTCCAGAACCAGTTTTGCATGTGGTTTCCTGGCACATACCCCTGAAATTGTCCCTAGCATCACAGCATTCTTAAAGGAGGGTTGGGCTCCTTTGGAACTCAATTTTTGGACACTGTCCCCGATTGCAGTTTCGAAAATATCGCTTTGAAAAGCTTTCCGTAAACCCCGCCATGTAGCCTTGAGTGCCGAAGCTCTATGCTTCGATGTAATACATAGCTCAAGTGCTTGCGCATTACTAACCACAACGACTAGACCCCAGCTCTTCCATCTGGCTTCACTAGTTGTCACCTGCAATATCGCACTACAATATTCAACCAGCACAAACGCATTGCTTGGAGCCAGCCCACCCTTCTTCGTTTCAGCGTCTAAGTCATTTATAAATTTTGAGAGTAAATCAAATGCGCAATCGGAATTGAATATATGTCGTATGCAAATTTGAACCGCAAGTCGCGAATCTCTGTCGGAATAATATGGATATGAGGAAAATAAAAGTTGCAGTAGAGCGGGGAAGAGTTTTGAATCAAGCTCTATACATAAAGGATTGTCAGCAGTTGAACAAGCTAACATTATTCAAAACAGTCCAGCATTCTGAATACACACCTTTCTTTGAGAGTCTTTCCTCGATCAATTTCAACTGGCCCAATCGTAGGTTTGTGGAAGAGGAAATGAGCGCGGCCTTTGTAAGAGTGAGGTCCAAATCTACCCCCTCATTATGACCATTAATCTCCACCTCAGACATTTTGTATACCTTCAAGATCTCTCATGACCTATTGGTTTCTTGAAGTGTCTTAATAGTAAATTCTGCGATCTGCTCGTATATCTGTTTGCAATCCTTGAGGGGTGATTATTATTCAATCTGGATCAATGTTATCGCGATCCGAAAAAAAAAAGTTGGGAGAGAGAAATGACGCCCTAGCAATTCCGTAAAACGAAAGACAGGCGGTCCGACCCCCCCACTGTAAATGGCCCCGCGTTTGGCGTTTGCTTTGATGATTTACAAAGCGCTTGATATTGATATCAACAACACTTTTTATTAATTACCAGTTATTGAAAGTATATCTAAAAAATGGCAGGTGGTAAGAAAAAGAAGAAGCCAGCTACAAATCCAGCCAGAGGTTTTGCTACCACCTCGATTGCTTCGAAACCTAAAATTGAAGCTATCGAAGCTGAGCAAGAAAAGGACGTTGCAGACGACCCAGTTGATACAACTGAGAGTCAACAGTTGGGGGATAGGACGAGTGAAGTCGTGGGAAATATAACTACGGATCAGAACTCGAATCTGACCCCGGAAGAGTTTGAGAAGCAACTCGAGATCTCTGAGCTTCAAATACTTGTCGAGAAACATTCACAGAAGTCAAAAAGAGATGCCCTTCGTCAAAAGACCCGATTGGAAACGGATCGCAGAGTTCTGCGCGGCCAAGCAGAAACTCTCAATACAAGAAAATGGTTACCCCCCGAGCTTATGGAAGAGATTCTAGATTTAATAAAAATGGAGGGACGATTCTCTGGTCCAGCAACCGATGCGACCTCGCTGAAGCAATCAACAGAAGAGGAGCTCGCAATACGGCTTTGGACCTTGCAACAATCCCTTGTTGGAGCTGATTTCGCAGCAGATAAAGTATTATTGGCATTGCAACACGTCTTGGATATTTCGGATAAGATTGGCAGTAGCAATAAGGATACAATTTGGGGCATGGAGGAATCCTTGGAGTGGCTTTCCCGTGAATGTTCCAGGGACGAATTGCCTGACTACCAGAATTCACATCGCAGGTTGGCATCTTCTCAAAAATCTCAAAATGGTACGTACATCTATATTCTGTTCTACTAATCTAAATTTAATACTCTGTCTTCCAGGTACCCCATTCGATAGCCCTATGGCCTCGGGAACAACTACACCAAGATTCGAATCAGACATGAGGCATTTCGCATCTTCAGTCCAAAATGGTGGTAACACCCCTCGAAACGGAAAGAAGCAAGAAAACAATAAAAAAGCAGCCACAATAGATTATGACAGTGATATTGATCCAGATGATCTTCTCCCAGTATACCTGAAAACAAAAGAAAAAATGTTTATACTCCAAAGCTCAAAATCTGCCACTGACCTTCGTTCAAGTGGCAAGAAGGGTGCCCAAAAGTCACAAAATAATGGAAGTCCGATTGATACAGAGTCAGCGAGGCTGGCAAGGAAACTCAAGAAGATAGAAGATGATGTCTTGTTCGACAAATACCTTGCAGACCAGCAATGGAATGTCCAAAGAATAAAACTCGAGCGGGATGCAGCTACCCAGCGCGCTTCCGAATTGGCTGCAGATGAGAAGGAAACGCAAGAGTCGGATGTTTCGGTGGACTCTGATGACGAAATCAGTAGAGAAGCAGCTGCAATTGGCAAAGCTATGCTCGAGGAGACTGATAGCGACGACGATTCCGCGCTAGCTGATCTTTTCGCTAGCTTGCCTGTCAACGAGGTAGACCCTCTAACAGGTAAAAGCAGTACGGTGATTAATGGCAAGGACGGGACAAAGATTACTGTTCAAGACTTTGGGAAGTGGTCGGGTGTCAATCCAACCAGGGTGCTGGAAGAAGCATGTCGAGCTAGGTAAGGGTCACAAAATCTATTCGGGGACACTCAGGCTTACAAAAGAATAACAGGGACACTTCAGTGAGATTGGCTTACACTCTCATTTCCGATACTAGTTATTCCAATCGTCATAATCTTAGAATCACCTGGTCGAAACCACAAGATCTACTTGCAACTACACCCCTCTCGCAAATCGAATACGGTTCTAGTCCGAAATTACAAAGTTTTACTATGGTTTCTGTATCCACACCAGATTCTCGCCAATCTGAAGCATATATTGCTACAACTGCGCTGTTTCTTATCTTTGGGTCATCGGCAAAAGAGGACAAAGTTTCTTTGCGTTTACCAGCTGCCTGGCGTGATCTTTGGTCCGAATTCGCCGAGATTAAGAAGGAGAAAATCGATGAAAAGGATCGTAATGCTATCAAAACATTTCGTGACTTGATTCGTGCAAAACGAGATCAAGAATTAGAAGATGGTGTTTTGATCCATGGTGCCTTCCGAAACAGAGGCGTGATTCGGGCTCCTGGCAACGAGGAGCCTTTCATAGAAAAAGGTCCCAAGGCAGGATTCGCCCCCGAGGCATATCAGAGAATATGGGCTGAAAAATGCTCGTCACATAGTTATCAACGTATGCTTCAATCTCGGATGCAGCTACCTATGTGGTCATTCAAAAATGAGGTGCTCAGTGCTATAGATCGTTCACAAATAGTCATTGTTTGTGGCGAGACTGGATGTGGAAAAAGTACACAAGTCCCAGCATTCATTCTCGAGCATCAGTTATCGAGAGGACAACCTTGCAAGATTTATTGTACAGAGCCTCGACGTATTTCTGCGATCTCTCTTGCTCGACGTGTCAGTGAAGAACTCGGTGAACGCAAGAGCGATATTGGTACCCCTCGTTCACTGGTAGGTTATGCTATTAGACTCGAGTCTAATACATCAAAAGAGACTCGCCTCATCTTTGCCACCACCGGAATCGTGATGCGAATGCTCGAGGGGTCGAATGACCTTCGAGAGATTACGCATATCGTCCTTGACGAAGTTCATGAGCGCACAATAGACAGCGATTTCTTACTCATTGTCCTTCGAAAGCTTTTAGTGCGCAGACCTGATTTGAAGGTCATTCTGATGTCTGCAACGGTTGATGCCGATCGCTTTTCAAAATATCTAGATGGCGCTCCTGTTTTGAACGTCCCAGGACGTACTTTCCCTGTTCAGGTCAAATACCTTGAAGATGCTGTTGAACTCACAGGCTTCTCCCTTGATAATGGCCTGAAAGAGAAATATACCGACCTTGATGATGATGTCGAGCTCGCAGATGGTGTTTCCAATGAGACAACAAAGAGTGAAAGTACGAAGGCTCTACGGGGATACAGTAATAAAACTCGTAACACAATTGCACAATTTGATGAGTATCGGATTGAATTTGATCTTGTTGCTCAATTAATTGCAAAAATCGCTGCTGATGACCGGTTGGCAATGTATAGCAAAGTAAGTTTTGCCCAAACTAATTCCGCTTTGTAACACTTGATGTGTAAACACTCCGTCAAATATTATGATCTAACCCCTTGACCATCGCTTCGAATCATGCTAACCATCCGAAGGCCATCCTTGTGTTTCTCCCAGGTATTGCTGAGATCCGGACTTTGAATGATATGCTCTGCGGACACCCAGCATTTATGTCAGACTGGTATATATACCCACTACATTCGAGTATCGCAAGCGAAGATCAGGAAGCTGCATTCCTTGTGCCACCACCTGGAATTAGAAAAATTGTTTTGGCTACTAACATAGCTGAAACCGGTATCACTATTCCAGACGTCACTTGTGTAATCGACACTGGAAAGCATCGTGAGATGAGATTCGATGAGAGGAGACAGCTCTCTCGTTTGTTAGAAACCTTCATCAGTAAGGCGAATGCTAAGCAAAGAAGAGGTAGAGCTGGACGAGTACAAGAGGGACTCTGCTTTCATCTCTTCACAAAATATAGACATGACGAATTGATGGCCGATCAACAAACCCCAGAATTTCTACGTCTATCCCTCCAAGATCTTGCCATTCGAGTCAAGATCTGCAAGCTAGGAGGCATCGAGGAGACATTGAGCGAAGCTTTGGATCCCCCATCTGCTAAGAACATTCGGCGTGCCATTGATGCGCTCGTGGATGTTAGAGCACTGACGGCGGGAGAAGACCTAACGCCTTTGGGTATCCAATTGGCCAAGTTACCACTCGACGTCTTTCTAGGAAAACTTATGCTCCTTGGTTGTGTTTTTAAATGTCTCGACGCAGTAGTCACAATTGCTGCAATTTTGTCCTCAAAGTCGCCCTTCTCGGCACCCTTTGGACAACGACAACAAGCGGATACTGTCAGGCTTGCCTTTAGAAGAGGCGATTCTGATCTTTTGACGGTTTACAACGCATACCTAGCTTGGAAAAAAGTTTGCATTGCTAATGGCTCTGAATACCAATTTTGCCGCAAAAACTTTCTTAGCCAGCAAAGTTTATCGAATATTGAGGATTTGAAAGGACAGTTGGTAGTCTGTCTTGTGGATTCTGGGTTCCTACCTCTCACGGAGGCCGAGAGGTCTGCTCTAAATAGGTATGTTATCCTCATTTTCTTCTTGGAAATGATCTAATTTGTGAAGGACACGTTACTCAAGTCGCCGTCGACAATTTTTCGAAATACCCTTCCGTATCAATACGAACAGTGATAACGATATCATTGTCTCCTCTGTCGTTGGTTGGAGTTTTTATCCAAAACTTCTTATCCGCGATGGGAAGGGCTTCCGCAACTGCGCCAACAATCAATCCATTAGTCTACATCCTACATCCGTAAATAAGGGTCACCATGATATCAAATGGCTTTCATACTATCATATCATGCAGGCCAAGCAGTATGTTCTTATACCCAAAACAGTATTTACCATCACTAAACCTAAGCAGATTTTACAACGCCCATGAAACAACGGCCGTAGAAGAATTTTCAATTGCTCTTCTTTGCGGAGATGTCCGTTGCGACGTAAGCTCTCTCTTGATCTGTGTTTATGATAACCTACTGATCCTATTCCAGATGTATGCCGGTGTTTTCATATTAGATGGTAATAGGGCTCGATTTGCGGTATCAGACTGGAAAACCATGCTTGCTATCAAAACCATGCGAGCCCGATTACGGGATGTTCTAACGAAGTCTTTCAAGACACCTGGAAAGGCTCTTACAGCACAACAACAGAAATGGATGGATCTCTGGCAGAAGATCTTCTCTCAGGAGTTCAAAGACAAATAGAATGGGCTGGGCTGGGCTGGGATGATATGGACGGGCGGTCATGTTTCATTGAAGCCACATAAGGTTACTATTGTGCGAGATGCCTGAAAATTCTGTAATTTTACCAGAAATGGTATATATTGTCACGTTTGTCCTCCAGCAAGCGAAGTAGTCGTGCGTAGTCAAATACACAGAACCAGTTGTTTTGTAGGATATTTTCTTTTTCACACCTTTCTTGATCTACTTCGAAGTCTATCAATTAACATCATGCATTGTACAATTTCTTGTTTCGTCGAATTCATGAAACAATCACAGGCCATTTAGTGGTGGTGTGAGTGGTGGGGGTAACATAGGAAGATTCAGAATGATGTATCTACACAGCCATGTCTCATTGTATCATTAAACTTCGAATTCCTCTTTGATTACTACAATAAATAACTATCCAATTACTATTGGTAATGAAAATAAAACTACAACACAGTCCAAAGGGAAATATCTCATACTTGAAGATTCTCGATTCCATGTTTTGATTCTGTATTTAGAGCGTGTACTCTCATGATGTACCGAGTATGTTTCTTTCGCTCGCTCAGAGACTTAGATATCTTCGGACTTTTGCTCGTGTATGTATGTTTCTGGGTACAGTAGTATGGGTTTCTCTATTGTTGGTTTTATGTATAGCTTTTGATTGACATCCTTGATATAGCCGCCAGTAATATTTCTTTCTGTTCTTCGTACTGCAATGCACTCTAGAATCCCAAGTCGAGGGCTTATTAGAAGAATATAGGGGAACTACTAGACCCATGTAGTGAAAGAGATGCTCCGATTCCTCCGAGCTTGCTATTTCGCTGCAAATGGCAGTGTACGCATGATATAACTTTTCTACTCGAGCTATCATTGATCCCTAATATACTCAGTATATTGATGTATAAAAGCTTCAAAATGTTAGCTTTGGCGTTCTTCTAGTAATTCCTTTATTCCAGATTCTTCGAAACCTTCTTGTTCCTTTTCTAAGTTTCTACTATATAGGTAAATCTTTGGTTTACCACACATAGCTTTAACCAGTAAATCCCATTGGCAGGTGGAAGAACAACAATACAAGCAAATATTTCAGGGAGAACTTGACATTCTGATGTCAGCAGACTGGCAAGTGATGATTTCTATCTGCTCAAGTTATGCTGGAGTCTATGGAGTTTCCAACAATAGTTCCGAAGTTCCCCTGCCCCTTTTATCACAGTATATTCTCGCTTCGGTGCATACATCGTAATTTGTAAGTAGACCACGAACCATTGTAACCCATGATTGTATTTCGAATCGATTTATCCTGTTATGAATAAGTGAACTTTTACTGTCAATCCACTATAACTATCAGTAATGTAGGTCCCAAAGTGTACTGAGTATTTATGCACAGGTTCGATATCTCTATGTTATGTTGTTGACATTAATCACCTTTTGTCTGTTGAAAAGTACTTACTTGACTTGTCCATGTTTCACTGTGGCCTGTTTGTTGAAATCTGGAGAATGATCTTAGCAGTTCAGTGCTTGTTTTAGGCAATTTGCTGCATTTGATACTCAGACTAGCAATGTTTGGGTAATTATTGAATCACCAGTGAGCATAATATATCTATGAGGTTTAGGTGATCTGGATGTGACTTGCATGACGCCGGCACCTGGTGGTCAGACTAGATGTAACTTGTATTGATATTGGGCTGCAAAACATATAGGTATCAAGTAATTCCACATACATCTTCGAGGTGAGTAGTGGAAGCGCTTGTCATCTAATAAAGCGTCATAGAAAATCCACTGGATTACTGTGCCACAATGGCAAAGAATAGTAAACGGCATGAAATTTACCTATTCTATTTGAAAGCATCGGAACAAGAAAATATACTCCTCATTGCAGGTCAAGGCTACTGCTCACTACATACATACTCAAGATTCAAATTATCTGGAACGAAAACTAATTCATCGATTCATTACTACTTAGAAAAGGTACTATGAAACTATTGGCACTCTCAAGAGAGGCTGGGTATCTGGGTATTAAAAACAACGCTAAATCCAACCATTCCTCCACTTGTTTTCTGTTGACTCTACCTGCGTTTTGTTTATTAAGAAAGTGAAGCCTTGCGCGCAGATACACTAGATGAGTCCCTCGCTGCCATACCTCCGATAGTAGTAGCAGTGAAAAGTCCCGGAAGGATCGAAGTAATCCAAAGTCCCACCGATTCCTGCGGTTGACAAAATGAACATACTACCTAACGAAACAAACAAACAAATGCAAAGATGCGAAATAAAGACAATCAAGGAAGAACCCGTCTTTCACCTTAGATTATGTGACTGAGAGGTACTCTGGGGTCGGGAAAAGGTTGTTGGGGTATGACTGGGGCGAAAGCAATTGGTAGTAGAGGAAAATTAGGATACGGCTGCTGTGGCAGTGATTCTGAATGGGGAGGCCTGAGCTGAGAGTTATTATGACGCGGTTTCTTCTCCCTCGAGGCTCGAGGTATCAAATGAAAGTGGCTAGTTGTGCTCTGTCCGTGGAAACTATAAAGACATCGTGACACAGACTGGTAACGCGGCGCAGAATTCTGGATCGACTCTCCTCGAGAAAGATAATCCTTAGTGTCAACGAGAAGTCTTCGCCTTCTTACGCGCCGCCTTTTCACTCTCGCTATCAACATAATCTTCATCTTTCTCCAAATCATCTTCTTCTTCAGAGCTTTCGACAGTCGTTGGTTCCGCGAGAATCTTGGCGACCTTGTCGCTTGGTAATTGTAACTTCACTATGAGAGAAGCTGGGTTCTGAGGTCGAGCGGGTGTTATTGTGAATGTGTGTCTTCGCTCTTCTAACTCGACTATAAGAGAGGATAGTGTTGAGGGTCTTGGTGAAGTTCTGGAGATGATTGCTTGCGGTTGCTCGCCGCGCTGTTGCTGATGCTGATTTGTTGTTGTGGTTGTGGTTGTGGTTGGGACCGTTGGGTTAGATTCTTGGAGATGAAAGCCATCGTAATCTATGATGTAACCAGAAGGTTGTGATGGGCGCGAGTGCGGAACTTGAAGTTGGGGTCGAGAGCCATGGGGGGAAGTCGCATCCGGCATATGAGTAAATTCTGCATTTGCTTCGTGGTCAACTGTTATTCTAATTAGCATGTCTCCTAAACCGAGCTGTAATTGTAATGCAACGTGTTACATTATTGCTAGGAAAGAAGAATAAAAGAAGGCTAACAGACCAGCTTCAGGCAGAGACTCTACTAATTGCTCTACTGATCGAGGTGTAAAGAATTTCCTGTGGAGGCTCGCATTCTTTTCATTCGACAAAATATTAGCAAGCGCCGGTGCATCTTCCAAGCCACAATAAGCAGCATAGTCAGTCCATTCATCAAAATCAACATCATTCGCCGGATACGCAGGATTCTCCAACGGAAAACAATCATGAAGTGGCGGACTTGAAATTCGTGCAAAGCGAGGATCAGCGTGCGGGTGAGGATAATTGGGATTGTAATATAGGGATCGGTGATGTAATCGGGAAAGTTGAAACGTGAGTGCAGGATCAGGTTTCTCAACTTCGATTGGAGGTAAATCATAATTCCAGTATTCAGTGCCTTGCAAGTCTTGGGGCTGGTGGATGCTCATTGTTAATTTGAGGGTTGTTTTCGACATGTGTCAAATGATTGTGGTTTGCCATTGTGTCCATTGTGCTGACTTTTACAGACAGAATAAAGACAAAGATAAACCCAAACTGCAACTTTAGGAGCCCAAGAGAAAGATATGGTGGTTGTTTAGAGGAAGGTGGTTGTTTGGCCCCTGATATTGCCGACCACGTGATATTTTTTGAAGAAGACAAATTTGGACTTGAATAGAGTTTGAGGTAATTGTAAAAGCATTCGCTTCGAAAGATATAGAGATTGGCAGGATATTTCATGGAATCTAGACCGCTTTGAATTGAATTGAATTGAATTGTTGCAAATGAATGTTTTGAAGCCATTGAACGAATAAAAATTTAAGTCGCGTTCTTCCTCAGCTGTAGCTTGTACCACACCACTTTCATTTTAGTCATTTCAATCTATTGACTACGGCCAATTGAATCAACTACATACATCGACCATGATCTTTTCTTCTTCAAAATTAAATTAATGCTAGAGTATCGAAACGGCAAGACCGAATCGGGATTGATCCCATTGTGCAAGATACCCAGCATACTGCGACTACATCCATATAAAAGTATTGTATAAAGCGCATATTACAGTCGTATACACATGAGAGGTTCTGTATCAAAAACCCATTACATCATTACATAATAACCACATTGACCCGGGTGTACAGTTCCCAGAAGTTGGCCAAACAATTCATTCAAACCCGTAGCACGTGTTACGGGTACTTCATCACCTATACGTAATTCACTATTCCTCGGTAATTTGCTCTACAGAATCCACGATAATTCGGTACATAGCAAAAACAAGTCAAACATATTCTCGGTGGTCAAGCTGTTATATGCCTCGACTCTTATTCTCAAACTCTCTTTCTAACGGTTTCTTTAGGAGTGGAGATTCATGGGTACAACAAGTCCGACCTCTTCGGAGTGTGACTATAAGCAAGCAACTTGATTGACTATATAGGAACTATGGGACCCACTACCTGGCTTGTACCAGGGAACCAGGAATAATAACTATACTTAATACGGTGGTGGTTCGACGATAGGATACAAAGTGGTAAGTTACAATACAATCCCTTCCCTAAAGCAGCTTGACCACTGTACAATATAAAGATTTTTGGCTTTTTTTTTCTCTTGGCTGGGAGGGATCTTCAATTGTTTATTTTCTTGGATCTGCATGCAACTCATTCCTTTTTTGTGCTTTTCGCTGAGCGAGCATTTGCATTGATTGCGCGATGATGCAAGAGTCTCACACGCGACAGAATTATCAAATACGCTAAGCACAACACGGTAGACTTTTGAGCTATCAACTTAACTCAATTGATACTAGTAGGATGGCTCCTCTCGACGATCATACTATGAACCAGCAGCCATTTCTAACACCTCCAGCACTTGCTTTTTGCTAGTCAACGGTACAGCATTTGTGGGTAACCACCTATCCTTCAAACAATTATCCGCCAGTGCATCCAATTGTTCTTTCCCCACACCTACGTCTTTTAGTGTCCTCGGCATTTCAAGCTCGCTGACTATCGCACCTATCGCATCGCCTGCATCCGAAGTTTCTTCTTTCAATCCCCTCCTCTTAAGTACCTCTCTGACAGTCGCCTCTTCCCACAAAACTTTCAGCACTTTCCTCTGTCCTTCGATAACCCTCTCATCCTTACTTCCATGCTTCGCATTATATTTCAATACGGGTGGTAACATAATACAACTCGTCTCGCCGTGGCCAACGCCAAGTGGACCTAACTGATGTCCGATTCCATGGCTCCCACCCATGGGTATTCCTCTACCTAGTGCTTTCATCGCTTCCACCACTCCCCACATTTCCTTCAATCTCGCCTGCTCGTTCCTTGGATCATTTTTAGTGATCAATAAATTCGGCACAAGCAATTTCAGTCCATTCGAAAATTCCTCGTCGCTTTCGGCACAAACGTTTTTATCTAGCGAACACAGTCCTTCGACACAATGATCTGCAGCTCGAAGACCAGTGCTGAGCCAAATATGTTGAGGAGTGGAAATACATAGGGATGGCGATAGAATAATAAGGGAGGCACCCATGGATGGGTGACTAAAGGATACTTTTTGATGGGTGATGGTGTTAGTTGCACCCGCAAATGGGGAGTATTCTCCGCCAGAGAGGGATGTTGGAATGTTTATTATGGGGATTTGACATGGCTTTAAGTTTGGTGTCTTGGCCTCTGCTGAGAGAGAGTAAAGTTCTTCACGGGTGGATACATTGTTTGCCAATGCCTAGTTGCATATTAGATATTGTTGCATGCATTGTCGTAACAAGATGCGGGGTTTGAAGTGTAGGGTAATGGGGGTAGTGGCCTTTCTGCAGAAGAACACTATGGTGGGCTAGCACTGGCACTTCCTAGTCTTCCGATTGTACCAATGGGTATAACGTACGAATGAAATGACTTTCGCCCCATCAGTAAGTGATCCAGCTCCAAGCGTAACAATGATATCTGCTTCTTTCTCTCGCATATCATGTACGATCTCCAAGATGTCGTCCCATGGTGTGTGCGGCTTGATCCCATACCTCACGCCTACAACCTGATCACCAAGCTGTTGCTGGAGAGAGCTGAAATTGGATGTCTTGCTAATGGAGTTTGATACAATTATGTAGATCTTGGAGGCATGGAATGTGTTTTTGATGTGATGGGCACATGCTTCAGGAAATGGGATGCCGGTGGAGATATAGGGCTTGGATTTTGGAGGAAATGCTGGGGTGTAGGTCTCGTTGGGGGCCGCCATTTTAATAAATTCAGTATATGTGAAGATTTTGAGAGAGTCAGTAATTTCTTCAAGATTAGAATCTAAAAAGTTGAATGCGATACTATGTTTCCCACCGTGTTGTGTGAAAACTCATGAATGCATTCGACGTTTGACATTGAAAATGATAGACTGATTATTAATCAAAGACACGAACTGCCGCCGAACTGCCGACCCATCGGCAAATTTTACAACGTCATTCCATTCGAGAAACATCATAAACTTCCAATTTCTTTGCAGCAAATGATTTTTATGAGAGTTAAAAGTCGATATGGCTTTCTGCTGCATACTTTTGCTAATGGATATCAAATATTCGTTGAAAATTTTGCAAAATCTCGTCCGAGACTCCGAGACTCCCACAATCTGTAATCTAAGCGCCATGTCCTCGATATTATAAGATACAGTAGTAAATTGGATATGGGAACCATGGGGTAAGATGAAGAGATAACTCGCGGTTCGAAAAGTCTGTTAGATGGCTCGAGAAATGTCACATGTGGATATTGCACAAGATGTCCCTTAATATATTTGGATGCCATGGGAGGTATCCACACATGTCCTTAGTCCTTACTCCTCAAACCTCAGGTCATGAATTCTAAACCTATTTAGTGAGTATAGTTGGATATTCAGCTCGAATTTATCACAAGAATGTAAATAGTTTCGGACCAAAATTCAAGGATAGTTGAATATCCACAACGATATTGACTTGACACCACCGACGATGGGATGGCTGTACTGATCCTCAAGTTAAGAAAGTTCTTATCGAGGAGGATGGGAAGAGATCTGGTACTGTATGTCTTGTTGCATATCTGTGCTAGGATCTGTCTTTGGTAAAACGCTTAGATTCCCTCATTGTTTTCTGTTGCATGTCTGTACTGGGATAAATATCTATGGCCGTTTTGTGTTGCATATCTGCACTGGGATATGTGTTTTAGTAGAAGACTGAGAGTCACTAATAGTGCTTTGTTGCATATCTGTGCTAGGATATATATCTCGTTAAAAGATTAAACTTCTATAATTAAGTTCTGTTGCACATCTATACTGGGGTGTGCATATTGTCAAAATGCTAGTTTCCATTATAGGTTTATGTTGCATGTCTGTACTGGGATGAACATACTATTTTAAGGCTAAGATTCACACTCATATTTTGTTGCGCATCTATACTGGGTTGTGCATATTCTAAGATCTCCTAATGCAACCCAACCAAAGATCTACATGCAACCATAGTGTTATAGTGTCACCAAGTCCGCAATATCACCAGCAACCATACTCAGTCAGTGGAGTTCAAATTTGGCCTTCTGTAAGAGAGAAAAATACAGATTTCGGCAATCAGATATTGTGACTAAATTCGATATGCCACGTCAACTTTCATTGGCCCAAACTGGCATGGCCAACTTCTGGTGGTCGAATATAGACTCATACGAGTATAATGACTACCATGCTATTTCCCGATTCATCAATATAGAAAACTGGCATGCTACCCGAGGAAGTTTGTATTGTTGAATATTTTGATTGCGAACTACATCGGTAGTATCATCTCGAGTGTGATGTATATTCGTTGATTTTTTGTCTCCGTACAATCTTCCGTAAAATCTTCAATTGAAACGTGGCCTTAATTCTTCAACTCTCAAGGTGTCATTTCGAAATCTTGAATGGCCTAGGTACGTTACTCTAAAAGGTTAAAAATTGGACAATCAAGCGACTATGACACGCACATTACAAATACATTTGCAGAACTGCTGGCTCAATAAGCAATGCAAGTCACGCACACCTGTTGTGACTACACTTTCTCACGGATCTGGGAATAGTACACTAACCGTATCAGGAAAAACATGCTAATCATCACCAATCCTTTTCTAAAATAGAATACGATATAAATCTCGATTACCGTACCCAATCATCGAAAACAACTTTACATAATCATCATCCAAACTTGGACGTGAAACTGGAGGCTTACGATGGAAGCTTGAAACTTGATACTCGAAATTGATACTTACATTTCAAGTTGAACAGAGATTCCCATCCAACCCGTCAAATTTATGGGAATTCAGGCCTAGAATTCAAACCACCATTATGAATCTATGATTAACGGATTAAAAAAAGATAACCGAAGTTCGGTTACTGTACCGAATCCAGACCAATGGTTACTATGAGTATCCGCATCACCAGCCATCGACCACACCGGAGACTCCTCTTACCCGAAAATTTCGATATTTTAGTTGTGGCTAATGTTTAGAAACTACGCTATTTCCTACTAAATCGAAGCCAAAACTCAAAACAGCCTAGTTCACTCAACTCCTCAAGGCCGAAACTCAAAATAGCATAGCGTACCACCGAAGTCATAGAAACTAGGAATATCTCCACAATTTCATCAGCAAAAAACTACAGTAACAGCTTGTAATTGACTGCTGGTTGATCGAGAGGTCTTTTTCTAGTGCCCACAGCCAGATCAGACCAGACCGTAGGAGGGTCTCTCCTTCTCAATATAACATTGCGCCAAAGCCTAGATCAAAGGCATCTCAATCCAAGGCGCCTGTAAGTACATGGAAAGTTATATTGCCACTCAATAACTAGTTGCCTCGAGGGCTCGAACTCATCGCAAGATGGCAAAAGATATGGCGCAATGACAAGTGCTGCCAAGGTGCTGTCAAATGCCTGCACCACTGGCCTGTGGTCTATTAACCTTGATAGACCAATTAGCGAATCTCTCAACGTCTTTAATGTGATCTAGTTCGGGACCAAATCTAATAAAATTCACTAGTCAAACTCTAAGATCATACCTTGATTCAAAGATTCACTCACTCTCGCTTGTTTTTCCGAAAGATTGTAGAGAATATTATTAAATGAATGCAGTTTAATATGCTAGTATGAAGAATACGATCTTATGTATGGAGAGAAACATGGATTTGTACGGATCATTACATTTTGTTACCCACCAGAGTACTACAGTATTAGGAATAAATATGGCAATCGCGATCACCCGACTTTCCATCATGATATAAGACAGCCCTATCCATACAGCGACTAACGATAAAATAGGAGAGTCAGTGCCAAGTCTTTTTAGCAAAGTGGTAGTTTCCAAGGTTTCTAGTGGAAGATATAGTTTATGGTTTTGAACTAATACTTCCCAAGTTATCCATGCCAGTCATTCCACTACACCTCTTTCAGATTATTTTCAATAAAGTTCACTGACTCAGAGCATCATATACTAAGATTCAATGACGCTATAGTTTTTCCATCCATTATACAAAGCTCTTCGTTTTCCTGTCGTATAATCTTCAGATAAATCGACATTTAAGTACATTCCAACCTAAATTTTACAACAACTCGACATTTAAACATCCCCATCTAATCTTCACAACATTTCGACACTTCAGAACATCCATCAATAGAAATATATCCACAACCTTCGACTACATCATTTCCGTAAGTTTCCACACTGTTGATGAGCTGCGATCTCATTCATCCTGTACCATTCACCAACAAGTCTTTGGATCTTATCCTCCTTCGGTATCTTGAACACTTGTCACAGATGCTGGCCTCTCAATGAATATCATCAATACATATTCATATAGGAGGAAAGTTCAAACAAAGAATGATCATACAGCAGTTGAATGAAATACACTAACAACTCATGCTAGGCTTAAACAAACACGAACTTTTACACAACATCATGTATTCGGAGTGTCGCCCAGATATGATTGAGCAAAGTTCGCAAAGTCAACAACAAGACCACGAAGAAGATATCGACGTGGAGGATACAGTTGTATCACTATTTGTGAAGGGCAACTCGTGGGGCAAGTTGTGAGTCACCCCCCGATACCTCGCACCTTACTACCCCCCGTCTTCCCTTCTACTTTGTAACGCGTCAACTAATTCGATATAGTTGGGACGCTGATGCTCTCGCGGAACTCCCTGCGGAAGTCGTCACGATGATCATGAACGAGCTCGGTCATGTCTCTCAGCTTTGCTTCTCGCTGACCTCATCCCGCTACCGGCAATTATTCAAATTGTCCAACTTCGACTCCTACATCCATGGTTACTGCCACACATCGAATAGTATCCCAGAGGGTTGCTACGCTGCACGTCTCTCCTTACCTATGACCATACAAGAATCGAAGTGCAGGCTGTATTGTTATGATCTGGACAAGTGCTGTTTCACCTTCGAGGCACTTTCCGAGAGTGATGATAGAGAGAAGTGGTACCCTCCTCTCGCGACCTTGCTGTGGGACGAAAGATTCTTCTGGAGCGGCGGTGGACAATGGTGCGAAGGATGTTGGAGAGCTCTGCCTCCCACAAGTTGGGATCGGTGTGCTTTTGAGAATGACTTTTGGGACAACGTTGCCAATCCATCGGTGTTTAGATTGGACCCCTACAGATACATTACCAGTCTCCTTGCCCAAGCTCTTATCCAGGGACTTAAAACCCGCAAGACGGCCTCTGCCTCTACAGACATAAATTATGCGGAGCTTCGTCAAGTCCTTCTCAAGAAGGATGGTCGTCATGCTTGGGATGCCTGGGATGAGGAGTGGGATGAATACGTGTCTCGAGAAATTCTTGACTTTGATTACACTCAATGCACAAAATGCAGAGTCAAGAAAATCATCACCGATAACGGTAGAAGACGAGAGGGGTGGAATGGATGGAGTATGGAGTGGAAGAACATCGCAAAGGAGGCCGATGGAGTTGCGATGATTGGTGGGTTACACTTTGGCGACTACCCATTTCCTTATTTGTTTGATATACTGGAGTGGAACGATAGGTCAAACAATGAGTCGATGATGTTCGTTTTGTGGGAAGATGTATTCAGGGAATGCGGACTTTTCGTTAAGAAATATGAGAAGGTAGACCGGTACAGTGGTAAGAGCTACTTTGGTTTGGTCGATGGGACTACTCCTACCGTCGATATCGACAGAGTGGAACCCTTACCCCAACGGGACGTCCCATCTACCGATGGGATCTATACGCAAATATTGAAATTTTGCTTTGATTTATTTATATTCATTATTTCAATGTTTTAGATATTTCTTCATTATTAGCATATTGTTTATTCATATACCCATAGAATACCTAGATACCCTTTTAGCATATATACATTCTCCATAATTGAAAATTCGTTCAGACCGTTACTATCACTCGAATATAATACAAAGAAAAGCCCCCGTCTACTACTCGAGTACACACACAGTGCTTCCGAACTATCGATGAGATTTATTAAACCATGAATTTTACTGCGCAAAAATATAATCCCTCCAGCAAGTCCATTGGATCTATAGCACAGCTTGCTTGGCGCTTGGCGACTCCTTGGCGTTTAACTTTCTTTTAACCGCATGTCACTAACATCCATCTGCTTCCTGCTTTCAACACAAATTTAACGATAGTCACAACTGGAACAATGCACCTGTTACCAAGAAACAAAGTAAGCGCCAAGTCATCCGCAGAAAAATATTGAAGCTTTCATAGTAGCCAAACTTTCAATTATCACACATGGAGAACTGTCTAATCTGCCAATGTAACACGAATCTGGAGAAATTATGGGGAGATGCCAGGGCAAGGACTGGAGGCTTGAGATAACTGCTTCGGATCTCGCTGAACTGTTTACTGATGTGAATCTCACAAATACATATACACGACACTGGCGTGAATGAAGCCTCGACGATTGTCTCGCTACAGTATCGTTATCTCAATCATCGATTGATTCTACTTGGGGTGCAATGAAAACCCACCTGATCTCGTTGAAGAATGTTCAGATAAGCTTTAGACTAAAGCAGGAAGAGTTCTTCCGTTCATCTACACCAAACCAAACACCCGTTCATATCCACCATTGAGAGGATATCATCTTATCGAAATCAAAGTGCAGCATCTCATGCCACGGCATTCGAAGAGATTGGCAATAACCCTTAGCAGAGTTATTCACGACTTGCAGTGTCTGGAGGTTCTTATATTGTTGATATGGCGCGGAGGAGTATATCCTCGAGTGAGAGGCAGGAGTCGCCAAACCGAGCATTCGTACCTGTATATGAACCATGATGCCAGACTGAATGAACGTCATATCCAGTCTCTTGCAAGCGATAAAATAATTGAGTTTTTCTACATACACACATCTTCACCAATCATCAAACATCATGCATTCCTCACTGAAGCTTATGAGCCTCATGGCCATACTTCCCTCCACCCTTGCCTGCCTGGGTTACACTGGAGGACTCCCCACCGCAACCTCAACCAAAACTAATAGTAAAGTAATCGAAGTAGCCGCCGGTGCCGTCTTCGATGGTGGTTGGGCGAAATATGATCGTGGCTCTGGTGCATGCAACAATCAAGTTGAAGGAGGTCAGAAATTCCATCCACTCCAACACATGCACATGCACATGCACATCCCCTTCCATACCACATATATCATATTCCACAGAACTAACACAGCCATCCAGGCGACGCCGACGCCGTCTTCCTCCTCCATTCCGGCGCCACTCTCTGGAACGTCATAATCGGCAAAAACTAAGCCGAAGGCGTACACTGTTCCGGACCCTGCACCCTCGAATACGTCTGGTTCGAAGATGTATGTGAAGACGCCATTCCCATCAAAAACGACGTGGCCGGGCAACAAGCATGGATTATTGGCGGGGGCGCCTATCATGCTAGTGGTAAAGTCGTGCAGCATAATGGGTGTGGCACGGTTAATATCATTAATTTCTATGTTGAGGATTATGGGAAGTTGTATCGGAGTTGTGGGAATGTGAGATCAGCATTTTCCCTTTGTTGATCTTTTCCTCGATGGTGATGAAAAACTCGCTAATCTTCTACTGTATCTGTATCGAAAGTGTTCTTCCCAGTGTAAACGCAACGTATACATTGAAGGTACAACCGCCGTGAATGGCGGCGTGCTCCCGGTATCAATTCTAATTATGGAGATACGGCTACGATTAAGAATTGCTGTTATGGTACTGCACATGCGTGTCAGATGTTTGTGGGTAATAATAATGGGGCTGAGCCTACAAAAGCTGGGTATTGTTCTGGGTGATTGGGGTGCCGATTGTTTATGTAAATTATGGAATCAGGGGTTAGAGGTTTGGCGAAGGCTGGAGGCTGGAGGCTGGAGTGGAGAGTGGAGTTTGTTGGGTTGATATTCTGGTGGATATTTGTAGGAAAGGGAAAGGATTGAGAGAGGTATGTACATAGGAAGAATCATTTACTATTTCAGACATCTCATTGTAACGAGCACATATCATTTTCTAGGTAGTACGTACCCACACAACGAAATCGAAATATGATGTCCAAAAGTCCTTTCACTCAGCTTGAACTTCAAGAAAAGCAAAGAAAGTAAGGAAGTTGCGCACTCTGGCAATCATCAAAACAATTGTTGAAATCAGATAATACTACACACCAATTAATCTACACAATTTCTCATTAATTAATTAATTAATCCCTCCGCTCATCATCCAACAAAGTAACCGCTCAACCAACACGAATAGACATAAACCCATCACCCAATCATGATACCTCACCCCCTATCCTCAGCATTAACTTCTACCACACCAATTACTCTTCATACTCAAAACCCACTTCCCATCCAATCCACTACTCGCCACTCCTTCTCAACCCTTCTCAACCCCTCTCCCTAAACAAACTCCCTACAAAAACACAGCAGCCACCAACCCCACACCCCCCAATACCCCCATCATACCCCCCCAAACCCTTCTTCCCGCCCCACTATTCTTATCCGTACTCGCCGCGCTGGCCGCGCTCCCCGTCGCCGTAGCCACCTTACTTCCAGCCGACGCACTCGCACTTTTCGCAGCCCCCGTTTGCGTTTGCGTTTGCGTTTCCGTACCCGTACCCGTACCCGTACCCGTGCCTGTAGCCGCCGCTGCTGTAATCTCTGCCGATGTCGATGGATCGCGTGAGATGGCCGATGTGGAAGTCGATGTATATACTGATGCATCGTTGCAGTATGTTTGTTTAGAGGAGAGTGTGCTGCTGTAGCGGGCATCGTTGGGGCATTCGTTGAAACATCTTTGAATTGTGTAGAGCATTAGAAATTGGAATTTCGTTTGTGAGGCAAGGAGTGGGGAATTAAGGTAAGGAAGAAGTGGGAGACGAAGAGGGAAAGAAGGATGGGAAACACATACGTCAGAACGGCATCCCAGCTCGTGCATAAACAGCCATAATCAGTCGATTGACATGCATTAGCAATCGCCGTCGTCGAGCTCAAACAAGCCTCAAGAACATTCTGGCCTTCGCAAGTACTCGAGGAAGAGCCTATTGCTGCAGCAGTAGTCTGAGCCGCGACATAGGAAACGAAGAGAGTGAGAGGAAGGAGAGCGGTTGAGAAGTGCATTTTGAAGGATAGATATTGTGTATTGTATGAGGTATGATTTGGAGCTATGGGTATTCAGATTGATACGAATGCAAATGCGAACTCGCAAATGTATAAGTATGTAAAATGAGTGCTGGGTATTGTATACGCGAGTAATGTAGTATGCGTCCGGTTGTATAACATCACAACAAACAATCAATTGTTTCCACAATCCAATTCCCAACACTTGCAATGCAGAAAACAAAAGAAGCAGAGAAACAGAAAGGAAATTCACAGCACGCATACCCCGAATGTGTATATATACACCACTCACGATACATGCTCCACGTCCAACAGCCACCATCTCCGTTCCTCATGACCAAGTCAGTCATTCCAATCAACACCTTCTCCAAACCTCAAAATCCCCGGACAACCAATATATCCAGTCTTATCTAAATTAACTGTCTCCCCCCTCCAAAAGCCACTCCCCCTTTCCCTAGCGCGTTCCGCCCCGACTCTACCCCAGAAATCCTCGCATATGATTGGTTCTCGTCCTAAAAGAGCCTAGCGCATGTATACATAAATGACTTTGGAACGAATGTCTCAGGGTTCGCCGAGCAACCATGTTACCCCTCTGTTCCCTATGTGATACGTTTATACATACCATATACGAAGCAGTGTGTTTGCAGCTTGTTTGATAAACACAACGAATAAAATACCCCCAAAATGTATCGAAAATCGTATTTATGCATTAGATCAGACCTCGAAAATAAGCTTATTTTACCACGAAGAGAACCCACTGTCAAAAACAAAAACAAATATCCGAGATGAGCAGTGAATGCATATGTTACACCACGCCCTGCCACTGCGGCATCTATTCTAGGTTCGGTAAATGTAAATTAATGCTTATGTGGTTTCTTATCATACCTACCCCTGCCCACGCCGTTCTGCCTTGGCGTTTATGGATTCAAGACTCATGAGCTATCCTTTGCATTGACTCGTTGAATAACATGCCGGCCGTCTATTCTATTGACCTTGAACTCTCGTTAGAAGATGGAATTGAGATCCGCTGCTCAGAATAGTTAATCCCACTGGCAGTCGAGGGTGAACAGGATCGGTGGCAAGCGCTGCCATTGTGTGTATTACACCTCGTATTTCTATTCTCCGGCAATTGTGACCTACTATGAGAAAATCGTAGACAACATCCAAGCACTAAATTACACTGTACTCTCATGTTTAATCAGTGATGGTATGTCAAAAAAATCCCTCCTGCGGACAACTCATCGCCATACCGTAACGATTGTTCTCTGGTGCACTACTTGCTAATTACAAGGTCATCGGGTATTCTGAGCTGGGTTTAAGTTCTTTCGATTAATGGATCAATCGTTACAATGCATTTCCTAACAATGAGACTCGAACCTTGAAACGGCCACTTAATCCGAATATTCCATACCTCCAATCCCTTCCAGGTTATCTAAAAGTTAAGAAACCTGGGCCTCCCTCAGTTTGTATAGAAAATAACACCATGTGGAACCAATGAAACCTCTCCCAAACACAAATCACTCCTGTCCAAATCCCATCGTTT
This sequence comes from Sclerotinia borealis F-4128, assembly GCA_000503235.1. Classification (NCBI taxonomy): domain Eukaryota; kingdom Fungi; phylum Ascomycota; class Leotiomycetes; order Helotiales; family Sclerotiniaceae; genus Sclerotinia; species Sclerotinia borealis. Next base: position 42,444 of record KI628563.1, read on the forward strand.
CTTCTACTGCCATAGTCATTTTCGTTTGCAATTGTTCTAGAGTCTTGTACTGTGGAAGATCCAATCGGTTGAAACTAAAAGCTCCAATTAGTACATATAGATCTTAAAGACCTCGATGAATAGCTTACCATGTGTGAGACTTTGGCAAATTATTGGCCTCTCCTTGCTTTTCAATTGTAAATCTTCTCGGCCCATCACTACCTTGAAGATCTTTGAATCCATTGACAGGAATACGAGATGTACCAGTAGCAAATTGAAGAAGACGGGATTTCTGTTCTCCATCCCAGCTGCGGATTGTTTGCCAGAAGAACTTAATGACCTCATCGGATTCAGTGTATCCTCTGTAGTCTGTATGCTTCTTCCAATCATCAACATCGATTTCCGCGATACCACCAATCAACAACTCGAGTTCTCTTTCGTCAAAGACATTGACAAGTTCGGCTGGGATCAGCTCATGGAAACCATTGATGAAAGCCTGGAATTGCTCATCAATTCGCTTCTGAATCCTCCATTTGACCATCAAATCAACATACTCCTTTTTATTTTCATCTGTAACTTCGATATCTCTTCCGTCCGGTTTAAGATCTTCGACATTTGTAACGCCAAATCGCTCATCTTCTGTTGAAAAAGTCTGGTCTAAGACACCTTCAATTGGATTATCCAACATCCATTGAAGACTTCGATGGAAATCGGCATCAACTCCCTCCATATCTTGAAGGGCGACTGCCTTATTAAGCATCATTTTATACAGGGCACCAATAAAAAATGCATCTAAGAATCGACGATGGAAGATGGCCAAACCAACCACTCTACCAATAAATTTGAAGTAGTTGAGATGTTCTGGGTTGATTCCGGAGTGAGGATTGATTTGAAGGGTGTAGTTGTCGTGAGCAGAGTATTCGAATAAACAATAGAAGGGGTTGAACATTTCGTGAGAAAGGAGGAAAAAGAACTCTCTCGACAGACCACCATAATCGAGACCATCTTCTCCATCAAATTTAATCATAAGTCGTTTCTTCAAATCCGTGGCAGATTGTCGCATGATTTCAGCATAAGAGTCCTCGAAAATATGTGATCTTCGAATCTTAACATGACATTGACCGGAAAGAATGCGTAACGCTGGTTGTGAACGGAAGTAGATCAGCTTTCTTCTGAAATCACGTTTATATTGCGGTACGTTTTGATCTAGCGAAGATGGAAGTCGAGGATCGTCCCAGGTAGTGGTCTTGGTGTTGTGATCCACAAAGTACACCCTTGCAGTGTTCGTGAGCCTCATTTCCCAACCACTTGGCAAAGGACCAAGTTGTGAAACCGGTTGTTGCTGAATGGTGTTATTGGCATTTTGACCACCATACATGCGGATATATTGTTGACGTCGAGGATCCACCCAAGTCGTGGTTCGTGTGTTGTGATCCACGAAATAAGGACGCCCCTCGGGAGTATGTCTTTGTTCCCACAATGGTGGCAGTTCTCCTGTTCCTGCAGTTGTAGCGCCAGTAGCCATCATCGTAGACGCAGCTGAATTGTTACTGCTAGTTGGTATTTGTTGTGGCAAGCTTGGTGAATTAGCACCAGTGCGGTCTTCTGGCAAAGTTCGATTCTGATGTCTTTGACGCTCCACTTGGGTATTAGCATTTCTCTCGTCCTGCCTTGTCTCGGTTGTCCCTGATGCAGATGGTCGATTCCAGCTTGTAGACCTTGTGTTGTGATCGACATAATAAGTTCGTCCCAAGTTGTCTTCACGCCTTTCCCATCCAGCTGGTAACCTACCTTGAGCATCCTCAAAGGAACTTAAACCATTTCGATGTCCTGCTCCTGCACTGGCCGGTGGTGCGTTGCTTCCGCCGCTGCCAGCAGCGGGTGCATGTCCCGGTGTCGGTCCAGAGGATAGGGCCCCATTAGCCATAACAACTCCTTGTGGTTGGGGAGTATGAGGGGCAGGAGAAGATGTAGGGTTTGAAAAACCAGAAACGGAGCCTCTTGGAGTATGAAGAGAAGGTCGATTGCTTGAGGTTGAAAGGCCGTTGGTGGGTGGGGCAAGGCTACCTCCTCTTGGAGGGGTGTCTAGATTCGTCGAGAGATTAATGATAAGTTTTCCGTGTACCACAAGATTATCTGTCGACTTTTTAAGATCTCGGGTGAGCATTTCTGAACGATTTGTTATAAGCCTCTGAACATGAATCGTAACAAGGTATAGCATCACGACTCACGATCTTGGGGCGAAGAAAAATCGACGACATCTCCAACACGGACATTGATGACGCCCAGGAACCCTTGGTCCTTCTTCTTGAACTTCTTCTGGTCGAATATCTGCACGGCCAATATACTATCTTCGTTCGCACGTCTAAAACCAAATCAGCCTAGTTCGTTCCCGTAGAGAATGGTTCATATTCACAAGTCGAAGATTTCGTTCCAATATGGGTTGAGAGTCTTTTTGATTACTGTCGTAGTTTTGGTCTGCTCGCCACTCAATGTCGCAACTGCGAACGGGTCCGGAAATCCTACATCACACGATTAGAAAGGTTGTTATCTGGCGAGGGGATTGGAAGTCGTACTAAAGACATCACGCTTGTATAACCCATCGGCAGCAATTACTATTGATGATTAGTATATCCACCAGTACCTAAATCTCGAGTACTGCCTACTAGTTAATCGCAGGTTGGGCTGCCTATAGAAGTGTCAGCTTTGTTTCTCTTCTTGTATGACCGAGTTCCAAACATACGTTGGAAGGTTTGAGTCCATTCTGCTGCTGCTGCTGGCCATCGTGAAGGTTCGCCAGAGATGACGGAGACGTTTCTTGGGACGTCAATGATGGATAACGGTGGAAGAGTAGCGCAGGACACTTTTGAAGTTCCCGGGGTTTCAAGGTTGGCCGTAGTGGAAGCTTTGCGCTTGCGTTGATTTGGGGCTGTGTTAAGTAGAGCTGTAAAAGCCCCCTTACACCCAAATTGTGAATCTTAGAGTCTCTGAGGTTGTTTTTATCGATTTAGGGATTCGAGAGGCATAAAGGCATGATAAAGAAAAGGATATTCGTAAAGGGGGAGATTCTGTCTATTCGTTTAGAAGAGGAATGAAGTTGTGGTAAACCGAATAACCAAATAAGTCAAGGCGGCACAGAATGTCCCCGCTAAATGATCAAACTTTAAGCCTGATTTGTAAGGCATGAATGAATCATAAAATCTTCTACTCGAGTATTTTTATACTCTCGTCATATTGGCTCAGAACAAAAAATATATATCTATTAGTAAAAAGAAACTACTAGGTACTTACGAACGAAGGGCGTTTTTGATTACCAGTACCTAGTATATATTATATATCATAGCAATTGGCTTACTAAGAATCAAAGGATTTAAAATCGGGTCAGATTAAGTTACTGGCCAAAATATCTCCCGGCACGTGAGTAGCGTTTGTTTTTGATATCATGTTAGAGGGAAAGTAAAGGAAAGGAGCGAGGTGATTTAGAATAGATCTAGAGAACTCAATAAAGTAATCTTTACTCGAGTACATCTTGGCCTGCCTATATAATATAATCTCCGTTTTCGTTGGAGAACAAAGTGTGAGGTGGAGCACGCGAGCATTTATATCACTCTGAACCATCATCAATTGTGCAATCATACTCATAGTACAAACTTAAATTCTGCCGTTGAGAAGTTTGTGAGTTAGGACCATAATGATGATCCAGGAAAATCCAAATGGAGCATCCAAAGAATCTTCATATCCTTGAGATAAACGCCGAAAGAGTGGTATTCTCATGAACAGATCCCTTCTCGAATGAAATCTTGAAAGATCAAGAAATAAAATGTCCCCCAAATCACAAATTTTGTGCCATCATCTTTAGCAATCCTCCCCATCTCATCATATGCTAGAGTAAAGACGACTCATGCAAGAAATTTCACGACTTAGTATGGTGTGAAACCTCTGCCACGATTGCCTCTGTATCCTCCACGGTATCCTCCGCGGGGAGAGTAGCCACCGCCACGTCCACCCCCCCCACCACCACCACCAAGGTAGCCACCACGGCCTCGACCACCTCCTCGACCGCCACGGCCACGCTGCATTCCAGGAACGTTGGTGCGCTTAGGTACAACCTGTAATTATCATGAGCTTGAAGTGCATGTAAAGTTGTAGGAAAGAAGACTTACCTTAAGATTACGACCCTTGAAGACGCTCTCATTAAGTACCAATGCTTGTGCAACAAGACTTGGTTCAACGAACTCAACATACGCATACCTGCATAAACCTAGATTAGCATCCTTCTCTTGCCAGGTAGCGTTGATCACAATGACACTCGACGCAATCCGTCGAGGTATTAAGAAGCCAAATTTCGTAGAACGCACCCCTTGGGATGACCGGTAAACTTGTCAAGCAAGATTGTTACACGGTTGATAGATCCGCAGCTTTGGAAGTGGGCTTGAATATCTTCTGGCGAAGCAGAGTAGTCGACGTTTCCAACAAAGATACTGCGATTATCAATGTCCTCCTTATCTTCTCTAAGATCAGAGCTTTGTTGATCGAGGGTCGCCTGCATCTCTCTGAGCTTTGCTGCCTCCTCCTCCATTTCTGCAACACGGCGCTTCATGGCCGAAATCTCCTCCTAAACCGGTTGTTAAAAATGTGCTCCCGGGGCAAGATCTTTTACCCTCTGAACATACCTCATCATTGTTATCGTCCTCGCCAATCATAACCTGGTCTTGAAGCTTTGGATCGTTGTCTGCCATGATTTATTCGTGTGTAATTATATTGTAGCACTTGTGTGAAATGTTGTAAAGTATTTGAAGAGGTAGATCTTCAACTAAGATCGAAGGGAGGTTGTTGATAGAAAAGTAGAAGCTTGCAATTCTGGAAGAACTCTTATCAGCAACAAATTTAATAATCTTAAGCTCGGCACGAAAAATTGCACAATCTTATCAAAAGTTGGAGATAAAAGTGAATTGATCTGCTAGCATGATTTTGTATTCCTGCCGATGACAAACTCAAGCTGCTACCGGACAATTCTTGAATATCGGAGATTGAGTGTCATGAAACATTGAGTCTTGTAAAAATTGAAAGGGTGTTGACAAATATTCAAAGAAAACTCACCTAGGTGTCCAATTAAATGGTCAAAGAATGCAGATTCTAAAAGTTGTGAATAGAAAATAAATTCATTGGCATGGAGGTTATTCTCAATCATCCTGACTTCTTCCATAAGGCTACACCCACTTGGCTACAGCTCGGTTGCTGCCGCCCTTGACGCGCTTAGAGAGGTCGGCTAATATTTGTCTTTGATTGTGAATGTCTGTCTGTCATGTTTTGATACTTATGAGATCCAAGCTCTTGTCTACAATGTGATTGAACATTCATTCACTCCAAACAATTGAATGTTCATGTCAAAATCAACACAGCTTAAGACTGATTAAAATGGCAGATGCCAATAAATCAAATTACTTATGCTTTGCTCTACCGGTACCTGCCTTCACTTACCACAGCTAATAAACTATCCCCAAAGTTACCCAAACCACAAAAGTACCGTACAGCTGGAGCTTCCAGCTATGGATCCTTTTACGATAAGAGCTGTGCATGCACCACAATTATAGGTATATGCTCCAACACTCGGTATAAGTACAAGATCATAGAATCTTTCCTCCGACTTGGAGCTGGAACAATTAATTTGACCAGGGTTTATGTTTACCATACCCCTTACGATAAGCGCTACACGAATTCTCTTCAAACACCACAAAGTGATATAATTACTCTTCGGAGGAAGCAGAGAGTACTCCCTTAACCTCGAAGAACTTTAATCAAATCCAGCAACTATACTTCAGACTCATCAAAATGTCCCGACGCAACTCTTCTTTCTCGGAACACGCTCCCCTAATCCGCGCCTCTTCCCAACCCATTTCCATAACGTCTGGACCCTCCTACCACCACATCCCTCGTCGCTCTTTCTTCCAGAAGCTCTCAAATAGCTATCGAATGTCTCGAACTTCTGTCAAAACCTTTCTGTCCTCTGGCGCTCAACACTACACTGTTCTTCTCCTTGTCGCATGCGATTTAATTGGCATTTTCGCAGATATCATTATAAATCTTTATCAATGCGACAATGATAAGGAAGGCAAGACAGAACCAATTTGGAATGAAGTGAGAGACGGCTTGGGAATTGCTGGATTAATATTCAGTTGTTTTTTTATGGTAGAATTAATTGCCAGCGTTTGGGCTTTTGGTTGGAGGTACGTATTCTTGACGGTTTCTTTCCTTTTCTCGGATACTGTACTATGTACAGAAGAGATCAATACGGAGCCCCAATGTCCGAAGACAAACAAGTTGCTTGTTGACGGGTTGGGGAATTTACCTCGCTTCTGGAGCTCGACTCGATCTGCTGCTGCTCAGTAAATCCGGCCGCCAAGTTCTCGCCGCCTCCTATTACTAATCACTGCTTCCCTAACGGTTCATTATTCTTACATCTTATTTATATGTTACTACCATCCGATTTCCCTTTAGTCTGCTTTTCCGATCACACTATCCCTTCTATCTTTCGTTACTCAAAGCTAACAAAGCCCCCTCAGCTATTTCCGTAGTAAATTCCACTGCTTTGATGCCGCTGTGATTCTTGCCGGGTTCATTGGTATGTACACATTTTTAGATCCCTTTCAACCTCATCACACCTTTTCATCCTTCACCTCTCTTCTGCCCCGCCCTCATCTTTAGACTGATTCCATTCCCATCTAGTCGATGTACTACTCCACGGTGTCCTCGAAGAAGTCGCCTCTCTTGTCATCATCCTCCGTCTCTGGCGTTTCTTCAAAATCATCGAAGAATTCAGCGTTGGTGCACAGGAACAAATGGATGGGCTCGAAGAACGAATTGAACAACTTGAGATGAAAAACAGAGAGTTGATGGAAGAACTTAGAACGAGAAAAGGTGGTGATGAGGATTTGGAGAATGGGGAAGGTGATTTGGGGGTATTCGAGTGATAGAACGACGACGAGGAAGAGAGGAGATGAAGGTGTGAGTATTTTCCCGAGCAGAGCATTTGCAGATGATGAAGTGATAACTCCATATTTCCTTTCTCTTGCTATATACCCAAATGGAGCCCTCAGCTCCGCAATAATCCCATAGTTATTCTCATAGATCGAGCAAAGTCAGTTTACTCCCTATGCTATGACTATCATTCGAATTCACAGCAGCAAATCTAGGAACAAATCTAGCAGCCGCATAACTTTATGAACAAGAAAAGGGAAGAAAGGCCGATCATCACTTGACTTGAATTCCGCAAGCAAACCACAGAGCTCATTGACTGTCTGCACAGGAATCGACAATGATTTCACCGAGGTAAAGATCATTTCTGGCCCAGATTAATCGAGGACTCTATCCGTACGTCCGAAGGAGATCTCTCGGTCAAGATAGATGCACAATATCATGATCTTGTGATATTGAACCCGGCATACATGAAAGAAAGGATGATATCTACTACGGTTGCATCGAGTTAGGCCAAGTAGATGGAAACTAGAACGAAGGATATAGGTGTTCTGCCCCTGATAATTCAAGCTTCTACAACTACAATTCGAGCGACCTTTCTGGACTGTCTGTTCGCTCATTGTATCTTCATCACAAGAGAAGGCAAGCCACCAACACGAAAACACATAAATGGAAGTAAATCACGTCAAGTAATAAGGCAATGCGGCACATTGTATCGACTTTCAAGTTGATTGCAACCGAAGTCAAGAACCTGACCATGACACTAATTTTGCCTTGCCGGCGATCTCGAGGAAGTTTCCTTTCGGATTGGGAAGTCGTTGGAGTCCTGTTTCGGCAGGATGGAAGTATTATGTTCAAGTGAATTATCGGTACAGTGACTGCATCTCTTACATGCTTGATTCTTCATACATAAAGTCCAATTATTGATGTTATTTCTTTACATCTCCAAAGTCAGTAGTGTTATGTTATGGTTCCCATCTACCACACTCTACCGCATCCTTTCGTCTAGGAAATGCTTTTCAGAAATTCGTGTTATCTCTGAGATTGCCCTCCGGAACTCCATTTACTTGAATTCGCTAGCCTATCACTTGAGTGGCTAAAAGCATAAAACAATACAAAGGTTTAGTCAACCTTATCTTTCAAAGTAAGCTCAAAAGGTATCGAAAGATGAACGGTCTGGTTGTCTCATCAGGTTTGGCCCTATTTGGAGGAGAGGGATCATCAAATTTATAATGCAGCGGATGCGGGTACGGCACTACTGGGCAATCAGTCATATGGAAAATGATATAAAAGTAATAATATGTGAAATTTAGCCACAGTTTATGAATCATCCCATCAAGTTTTAGCGCGTACGAAGAAGGTTATCAAAAGTGTCGTTGCATTTAAGTTTTAACTTTACAAGTCATTCCATGAACCTGTACAGCCACTGTTGGTCTATCACGTAAATTAATTGATGTCAAATCCAACAAGGAAGGGACTTTCGACTTTATGCTACAGGACCGGCGTGTGCCGCTACAATATGTCCTTTTAATGCTAAGGTTTGCGATGTGGTGGACTAGTGTTTAGTTGAGGGGTCGTTTGCCTTCTAATGGGGCACGAATTGTGCTTGATACCGAAATGCAACAATTGTTCCCCTCCTCAAACTTTGGCTAAAGGTTTAGATGATTATGTGGAACTGTTCAACACGGAATTATTACTAGTCATAGTTCACCATAATTAGCCGCCCTGCCTGTTGGTTGCCCACTATTGTAACCGCCCTGACGTTGCCCACTTTAATCTTGGCAGGACGGATTGCGCTACACTGCGTTTGTTAAGTAAGCGCCGACCTCGGGTTTGATCCAGTTTCTGTATATATGGCGATTCGAATTTATAGTCGTTACGTGAAAGCCAAGTAAATAACACGAGAATGTACGAAATTTACTTCCTAAACATACAGAGTTCAAAGAGAATACTGTACGTAGGTAGTATGAGGCGGAAAATCCTACTGCACCCCAGGATTTCTCATTCATGAAAAGAAAGGCAAGTGATGGCGACAAGAAGGACCTCAGGGGAAAATATAACTATATAAACCCCGAGATAAGACCTTTCTGGTTCCATTCTCCATCAACAACTCACTCACACATCTACACAACAACACAACACAAACCACAACACAACACACAGCACAACAAGACCGCCAGACTCCTCGCATCACCAGACTTACAAAATCGTCAGACTTTCAACATCGCCAAACTCCAAACATCGTCAACCGCACAACACAACTCTCCCAAAATGCAATTCTTTACCATCCCAGTCTTCGCCATTTTCGCCATCGGCGCCCTCGCCATGCCCAGCAATCTCGGGGCACCTGAGCTCGAAACACCTGCTCTCAAGGCACGTGATACCTGCGATACTGTCCTACCGGCCTGCTTCGGCGGCTCGATTGTCGGCGCGAAGACTACGTGTCGCTGCGATGGCCAGAAGGCGAAGGGAGATTGTGATGTTTGGGTTTGCCCCGGCAGTTCCACCAGTGTCGTAAGTTTCTTTTTACCTATTGCTGCTCAGTTGCTATTGGCATGATACGCACCCTGTGTTCGGGCCTCTCGTCTTCCTCTTGGGAGAAATTAAGACTACTTGCTGATCAAATTGTTTTTACTTGTAGATGTTCTGTGGTCAAGAGGGTAGCGGCTGCGTTTGGATTTAAGTGATGAGCTTTTGTCTCTTCCTTGTAGCTCAGGGAGATTAGGTTTCACAGGTTACTCCGATAGCTTCCCTCTCAGGGCACAACGACTCAAACCGAACTCCTCGCTTCTTTCCTGCTGCCTTTCTTCTTTTGTTGGTTGGGGTATCATGTACGATGGCCCTGGGAACTGAGCACAAGTGGAGAACTCAAATGGCGGAGGATGAATTGTCTATTTTTCTTTGGTACATTTCGTTTGTTTGTATGATTATTTTATTATGTACTCGTTATGTATAGCCTCTCCTTAACAATAAATATCAGAAGATACTGGCTGGTTCCAGATATTACTTAGATCTCTTTCACTGCGCTCCTTGTACAATTGTGTTGAATTTGACACATGTATGACCTGTGTTCCTTGCCAAAAGTCAAGTGAGATTTGATGATTCTGCAGCCCTATGTTCTTTTGCTTGTGCGTCGGTCTTTCCAACCAAGGCATATGCGCCAGTGGATGGACAATTTTTACGCCACAATACTCCATATTGCCATTAGACAAAGTCACTTCCGGCCATAAGGTCAAGGATGATTCATTGAATCATAAGCCAACGTTGAGAAGCTCAAGCCCTGATCTATTGTCTCGAAGAACGGCAAATGGCAAAGTCCAACCGTATTGAAGGTTGATAGTTTATAGTTTGGACGCCGCGATATACGATAATATAATGCTGTTTGTTATTGATGGTCACGGTGACATCGTCGAATTTCAAGAAATGATTTGTGAGTTATTATATGTCTTGATATTGAGATATCATATAAACTATTTAATAGGGTAAAAGTTGAAAACCAAAGATTATTATTTTGTATATTAAATATTTTTTTTGGATGTTTATAGGACTTTTTTTCTACTGGATCAAAGATCCCGAACAAAATATATCTTGGTGATAAAAGAAGTTAAAGAGTGTCAAATCTTTCAAAATATATCACTGAAAATTATACCCTATTTTCTTGGACATCTTTTGAAGTATTTGTGTGAGACAACGTGCTTACCATCGAGCCAGCTGGTGACAACGGTTACATCGGCTTTAGCCTTTGGGTTCTATTGGCCATTCTGCCAATATATAACTTTAGAGTACTGGTGTGAAGGGCTTTGCTCCTTTATTTGCTACCGGTAAATGTATCATCCTTGATGTTCTACCCCCATAATCATCTCAAGCCCATTTCTCCCGCCTATGTCAGTGGAACTGGTGTTGGCGATTCGATACAGGCGGACTGTGTGGATATGCTTGTCTATACGCTTGTTCTATTCATAGTAAGTCTTATCTCACCTTTCAATACTCTCCTTCTCTTTCTTCCTCTGTCCTCTTCTCTTTCTTCCCTTTCCAAGATTCAAATCTTAGCGCATATATCTAGGTTGTACCTGCGCACCCCAAGCACCCCCAAATCCATCCTTACCCATTTTGAGCGGGTACAGTGGTCCCAGGTTCAATTACCGATTCCCAGTGGTGTAACGCACAACATGTATTGCGGGGTAAAATCGTATATACTTCAATCTGTGTTTCTACAACTGCTCAATATGCTTTACTGTATAATAATGTCCCCTAAATGAGATTAACAATCTATAAAAATATCATCATCATCAGAAAATAAAAAAATTCCTCCAAGTACTGGCCTAAGTAATGATTAGAAGCTAAAAGTGGTTGCTGATAGAGAAGTGGGGTAATAGCAAGAAAGAGAGAAGCTAGAGAAGCTAACCGAAGTAAATAAAGGGGAAAATTAGTTCAGCTTAAAAACACTTGATGTTAACACAATGTATTACTATTACACTACATTCTCTATGTCTACATCCTGTGGAGGATCTATTTTTGTCTTTCTCCTGCATTTTGTAGTAAGAAACCCATCGATACTCTCAATTCTCTCAGTTTCTTACATTGTGCGCTGGAACTTTATAGCTGCCTAGCCCGGCGATCAGAGTGGCCAATCAGTCAGTCAGTCAGCGATCAGCGATCAGCGAACCCTCAATTCCCAACTGAATAGCTGACAATATATCGTAGTCGCCGCTGAATGGCTGATATCGCTGATCAATTGCTGATCAGTTGACATATGATTATTGTATAGTAATAAATACTCCCCCTTTGATACCCTCCTCCTTCAATACTACCTTTCCTTTCGATATCATCCCTCTTCGATACTACCTCCCTCTCCTTTACCCTTTTCTCCTTCCAATATTCCCTCTTCGATATCACCTTCTCGTCTTTCAAAATGTCTCCAAAAATACCTCAAATCCATTTCAAAATACCTCAAATCTTATTTTCTTTTAATTCATAAACCAAGTATCAATTGGAATATTTCCCCGCTGAATAGCTGATGATATTTTGAATCTCTAGCTTAATGACTTACGCTTATAGCTGAATGATTAACCACTCTGCCGGCGAGACAGCTGCCAATAGTTAAATAATTCAGTTTATATCTTCAACAATACCAAGAGATCAATCATATGATTCACTCCTTTTTCTATACTGTCTGTCTTCAAAAGCATATGTCCTCCAATAAATCTTCGCAAGTCTAGGCAGCAGTTCTATTACCAACTGTTAGTTTCTTACTTTCGTCTAGTACGAAGTAGATAAGTTTGATGGTATAGGGGTCGGTATTTGGGTTGAGAATTTAATAGAACATATATCAGTCTTTACTTCGACTTTCCTGTATCTAGCTACAGAAGAACAGAAGATAGTTCTAAGGCACAACTACTCGAATCTCGAGTAGAGATATAGATTGCTAATAGTAGTGACTTGGAAAAGAAACGGCACGGAAACAGCAATGGAATAATCGAGAACTTATTGCAGCGATGCAAGCCAGACCGTGTAGGGAAAACATAGCGATTGATAGGTGGTCTTTCAAGCAGGGGATGATCGCTTATGGATAAATTCATGTGCATATTTCATATAATGTACAGGTTTGAGTCACACAATATCTGGGCGTTAACATATGTAATTTGTTTCGGCATGATTGTCCGTAAGGTAATATAACATGCCCTAGATCCAACCTTTGGCTACAGTATGTCAGTATCAAATCTTCAACAATAATCATCCTCAAAAACTATTTATCAGGATCATCATCACTCTATATCAAATATCTGTTTACGACTATGCCGGAATGCTGCAAACGCCTTGTTTGCACCCAGAAATACAGAAACTGTATTGCGACACCAAAGCATATTATCATAACTTATTGTCTGTTGCTCTGCAACAAAGCCATGGAACTGGGTTACTCTGCAGCGGTGGGCAAGTATATAGGCATTACAACCCTTTATTCGGGGATTTGCACAAAATGCTAGGCACCGAGACATTCTGTATGTACATTAGCTAAAACTAATTAATCCATGATCTCTAACAGTATTTTCTTAGATATAGGTCGGAATGGAAAGTTCGAGCTTGTGGGAAGTTCGAAGATATGGATTGATAGGGAGGGTTTTGAGAATTATGTTTTGTTTGATATCAATGATATGGAGGATTTGATTGCTTTCGGTGTATTCTTTCAGGCGATAAATATAGTATATGTGATGTCTCATATCCCTTGCTAAATCCAGTTGGTCGATAATGTAATGTATAAGGGGGAATGTGTACAAGGATTACTGCATTTCAAGTCCTAACCTGTCTAATCAATATTATAGTAATTTTAAGTGTAGCTTTGTTATTATATATACTCTGGGCTAGTAAGCTTTAGAACATTATATGAATTACTTCTTCTGATTGATCGCTTTTTTCATTTTATCTCTAAACTGCACTATACAAATATCAAGCTTAACAATTCACAATCAATCTCTTTCACTATGTATGAGCTTTCTAACGACGCGATTGAGATTATATATTATCAATCCGAGGGAGTAAAGGAATTCTTAGCTATTGGAGGTATATGTTTTATTGGTCTTGTGGATCAGAACATAGTATTGAAGTATGCGCGAATCAAAGATGATAAGTTCGCAAAAGAATCATTCGACCGTGAAGCTCAAGTTTTTGAAATCATTGGATCCCATCTGTGGATCATTGGATTCAAAGGACGTCAAGGAGAATCAATCTTGATGGAGCGTGCTACGGGCGGTTCATTGGGCGAATATCTTTCTGAGTATGAAACAACTATTCAACAACGGTTTCATTGGGTTTACCAGTTCTGTGAAGCTGTGGAACACATTTACGATAAAGGAGTCATCCATTGCGATCTCAAGGCCAACAATGCTCTACTGGATGACGACCTAAACGTGAAACTCTGCGACTTTTAGAGTTGCATCGTCAGCCCAGATGGGAAGTTCGAAAATGAACCTCTTGTGACTGAGAGTGGTTTGATGAAGATGTTGGAAGTTACTTGGAAGTTAGATGGCAAGCAAGAATTAGATCTGCGAGATTTACATCAGAGTCGAGTGTTCTGATAAGAGTATTCTTTAGGAAGTTTGAGTCTATGCAAGTGGGTTCAGAAAGTTGATTGGTTATATGTGCTGGATAGGATTTGCTTTAGTTTGATACACATCATGTTTTGCTCAAGTTTCAACCTATTTCAGAGCCTCATACTGCGATGCTGAAGGAGGAAGATACAAATGTGTTAGGTAGGCAATAGTGAGAATGACTATCGTGTTGAAGGAGGATGGTACCTGAGGAGGTACTTCCTAAGTTCTCTGGCGATCTCTGCGAGATGGCACTTCCCGGGGGGCCATCATTTGATTTATTTCTCTGAGTTCCTTCACCAGTACTCACCTGAGGGGCCTAGCTCGACTTTACCACAATGCTTGAATGTGGGTGTCGGGTTTTAAGGCGTCGGATGACATTTTACCTTGGACTTTTAAGTAAGTTGTCCACAAATGGCCGAGAGTAGCTCGACACTATTGCCTGTAATATCGCTGCAGATGTGTAAGACTTACAATCAAGTATTTGATTAACTTTCTGATTGTCCAAGTTTTGCAATTATATCCTCCGATTCCTTCCTACACTCTACGTGATAGGTAGTCCACGAGCACTTCCTTCATGCTCTACTACTCTTCCCACCCCCTTCTACTTTTCTTTTCGCCTGGCCAATCCTTCTGTTTCTCTTCTATCTCCTTTTCTTCATGAATATGGAACATAATGAGATATTGTCTGAGTCCTCAATCATCAAACATGAAAATATACTCGAGTATGTTAATCTCATCGTCAATCCTCGATTCATCCACGAAGACTCAAAACCACTATAAATATTCCCAATCGAATGAAAACAAGTTCAGTCATAGCAGCCCCTAATATAATTCTTCCTGCTATCTACCAACTTTGCGGAATTTGTGATTAGTTTATAACTCCTACTTATTGTTTCTATTTGCAGCTTTTACTCGCAGCATCTCCTCTCAGAATCTACTCGCATTCTCAAATCCTGAACTCTAACGCTTAAACTCCAAGATACCATTTATCTCAATATCACATCACATACTCCCCCCAATAAAAAGTCTTCCGAATCTCAAAAATATAAGAAATAAACGTATCTTGGTATCTATTTACCCATCCATTCATCATGATCCATCCCACTTACTAACTACAGATATCAAATGCAAAAAACCCAAAGAAAAAGAAAAAAGAAAACCTCGACTCGAATATATCCAATCATCAACCACCAAAGTAGAAAACTCAAAAGAGTTCTGATTCCTGGTTTCTAGAAATTTATTGTTTGTTGTTTGTTGTTTGTGTTTACTCGCAACTCGCAACTCGCAATATCGTACATACATACATACATATATAGAGTACATATATGCAAATAGCTACTCTGCTTGTGTTTCTCCATCGAAATAATGTAAACTACTCGTATGTACAAAAAAACAATCTAAACAGTGCAACAACGCCAAAGCATCGAATATTTAAATCTGGGAATCGATCTGAAATACGTCATGTCATATAGACTCTTAATATCTTTACCGCCACCCCAGGACAGGCCAGGCCTTAAAATATACAATCTGCGACCTCACACCTCACCTCTCCTCACTCCGCCTACATACCGATATCTATTTCTCCCAACCTCCCTTACCTTACAGGCTGACAGTTAAACACCCACCGCCGCCCTAGCCTGCGCAATAATCCTCTCCAAATTCTCCCCTCCATCCTCCACCCTAACCGTCGTCGTACGTTCCGGATGCCTCCCACATCTCCTCGGCTTACTCGGTTTACCCCTCCAACAGCCCACCACCTCTATTCCCTCTCTCCCCCCTCTCCCCTTCCCCCCAAAATTCCCCTTCATCCCACAATACTCTCTTTCGCATACCCCTCCCTCCATAAACCCCCTAATGTGTCTCCAGAGCTCACACCTACCCTTTCCACAAAAACTACACATCCGCGCCTCCTCCTTCGTAAAGGCGTATTCGAGCTCATTGGGACCTACGCGTCGCGTGTTGAGCGGGAGCGCTGTACCGTGTATTGCGCGGTAGATAAGATAGGTGTGACGGGAGGTGAGGGCTAGACAGGTTGCATCGATGGGGTCGAGGTGCGAGAAAATTTCGAGTTTGAGTTCATTGGGGAGAGTCGGGAGTGTGATTTTCTCTTCTTCTTCTTCTGGTGTTGCGTCGTCTTCTTCTGATCCTTCTTCTTTTTCATCCATGGCTTGCGATAGAGATAGAGATGCTTGGAGTAGATGGGAAGGCATGGACATGGGGACGATACTTAATCTTCGAGTGATTTCGGGACTGGGAACAATGGAGAGCCGTCGAGTTATCTCAGGTGTGACTTCGAATGTCCATTTTCCTTCTTCTTCTTCTTCTTCTTCTTCCATATCGATATCCGCATCAGCATCAGCATCAACATCTTCCGAATCAGAATCAGAGGAAATTTCGGTATCGGTATTGGAGAGTGATTCATAGTCTGCAGTGTGTGAAGCAGGGGAATCCAAACCGAATCGGGACGGTGTAGTAGGAGTAGTGAATGTGGAAGAAGTCATGAGGTCTCGGAGCATGGATTCTAGGGCCATGTCAGAGGAAGAGGGGTCCGAGTTTGGGGTCGAGGTGAATGGAGAAGTGTGGGGAGACATGGTGAATTCTTTCAAGATATGGAGTAATAGATAGGTATGATTCTCTTGGATCGTTTGATGGGTAGGATTTATGTATTCTCCTATACAGGTTTGCTCGATTCGATGGTGCTGATGAATCTGAACTGAATGTGTTCTCCTATACAGTTGCCCGATGATATTGATGAATCTGAACTAAAAGTATCTCAATCCTTTAAAGGATTGATGATTCAGAAATGGGTATTGTCTAGTAAATGAGTCAGTAAACAATCCAGTTTGTTAAAAGATTGACTCACTTATTTATACTGCTAAGATAACCCCTAATTATAACCGCTCCGTGGCGACGGTACGTTAAATACCTCTACGGTATATCTCGTGATTCTAATTCTCTCGCAATTGCCCCTATCGTATCGAATATGAAATCCTTAAATCGTAATTAGATCCGTGAAGTGAATCCTGTATCGATCGTGAATCCTATATCGATCGATATATACAAGTACAGTCGTATATGGTATGATTATGAATCGTCGTATCGTCCAATATATACAAATGACACCGTCCTTTCATATACAATACATACAACTCTCGTCTCGAATTCCGTCTCGTCGTATAATCGTGATATCGTAATCTGTCGTCGTTATATACATATACATATACATATACATATACATATAATATCCAAGTTGAAATCCAAGTCAAAACCCAATATCAATATCAATATCAACAATATCAAACCTCAAAAACCCAACATCAACACCCAAATATATCCAATCCAATCCAATTTAATCCACCCTCCCAAGTGCCAACCCCGGAGTCTCCCACACGCCAAACTAATCCGGAACACACCTAACCAGGACCTAATCAGGACATAACTAGGACCAACCCATAACCTAACCACAACTCATCCCGCGATAAAAAGAAAACCGGAGCTCTGCTTAAAATTCGCCCCTTCCCAGGTTTCCCTTCCCTTTCTCTTTTGTGACTTTGTCTCTTTTGTCCCTCTTTTTCTCTTTTTCCCACCCAAAACTCAAAATTCAAAAGTTTTCTTCACCAACCCAGTGCACCCACCGACCCACCCACTACTCGACCCACTATTGATCTCACTAAGAAACGGATCGTAGCCTCGACATGGTAATTTGATCCGAAGCTCCCACTGGTGACTGGAGGAATTGAGGAATTGTGCGCTTTCATGATTCGATTCATGAATCATGACTCGATTGTGCTTAGGTAATATTAGGGGTTCGAGGGAGGGTAATGATATTTGTATAATATTGGTTGTATCTTTGACTTTGAGTATTTTCTAACTGGAAATGTATGGGAAAACACGGTTTAGAGTGACAATTAACCATATCAAAAGGGACGAGAGATGTATGAGTATATGATTCGCAAGGCAATACGACTCCGGTATTGTGAGGCCTCACCGACACTTGTCCAAGCTAACCATTCTTTTCGAAAGGGTAGGTATTTACAGTACATATGAGGTGTACTTTGTTGTCAACCAAGAGATATCTCGAAATCGAAATCGAACCCATCTTTTATCTTGGTGTGTGTAAACCAGGGTTCTGATTTCTTATGTTGTTATGCAAATAAAGTCGGCTCACACAAAAGGTTGTCATGATGTTGATGAGTAAGAACATATCATATCGAGCAATTAACCACCCGATAGTGACAGTGACATCAGATACGTACCCCAACTTCACAATATGGCTAAATACGAAAAGCTAACAGTGAAATGATACGATCGACTGGCATGACGGGCATGACTGCCAAAGATCATTGAATATGTATCATTAAAACTCCTCTGCTGTCAGATATTCTTCAACCAACAGGTTCGGTCGATCAAATCCCATGAAAATGATTGCGACTGGAGCGCAAAGTCTGCGAATTGTATACCCCATACCCCATACTCGATCAATGCACATCCCCCATTCTCCTCCCCACACAATATGTGTAACCATGTATCCATGGCCTACCTTCGATATATTGTCCTTGACCATTATATCCTCCAATAGAATTAGCAATCCTGTCCATCATATTCCCCAACCGACCTCCATCCCACCATCATAACCCTCCTTACAACGCAATCCAAATAACACTAATCACCACATCCAACCCCTTCCCCTCACCCCCCTCATATTTAAAACTCCACATGCCATCCGTCTTTTCATTCCAATAAGCACCCGTCGCACTATGCATTCCCCTCCTTCCCACATGAGGTTTCCCCTCTGTACTCTTCGCGTCTCCCTTCGCATCACTCGTTGTTATTTTGGCATCGTCTTTTTCCTCCGTCTCAGCCGAAGAAGTCGGGGGTACGGCTTTCGATTTGTTGAGCGAGGAGGTGGGAACGAGATGTTGGATGATGGTGCTGTTGACTGCGTATTTAAAGGAGGGGGAACCACCGGATGAAGGAGTCGATTCCGAAATTAGGGATTTGAGGATCGAGTTCTGGTGCGTGGATAGTTAGTTGCTGTGTTGTGCGGGCTTGTCGTCTGAGTGTGAAGGAAGGCTGTACATACAATGATTGTAGTGTTCCAAGATTCCGTCTTGGTATGTTCATAGAAGTCTGCACTTCCAAGGGCATTCTGACATGCCTGTTGATTCAATTCTCAGTATACCATCCAGCCAAAAACATCACCAACAAAATCTATGTTGGCGGGCAGATATTTATCCAGCAAACTCACATCATTTGCGATTTGCTTCAACCTTGTGTATGAAATGGGCTAATTCAACAAACATCAGTCATCTTCATTCACAACATTAGAATACAAACATACCGGTGTCGCCATATTTACTTTTCTCTTCTGTATATGATGCAATAGTATAGTACTCAAATTATCTTGCGATATGAAATCTTAATGTGATTGAAGCTTTCCGTTTATTATGATTATGAGGCCTGCTTTCTTTTAGTGGTGGTTTACCCCAACCTCAAAGAAAGTCAAACAATAAGGAGCTACCTGTTATCGGGATTTAAGCCTAAGCGATAAGGCCATTATTATTTGTGTATAATCCAGTCTAACTCTTTAGTATATAAATATCTATCAGAAATTGATAACATAAAATTTTAAAACTATTCATCAAAAATACTTTACTGGAAAAAAAAGCTATCTAAAATAAAATCAGCACCCCCACTTCCACTTCCGTCTACCCCAGAGCCAGTGAGCTTCATCTTTTCCTCCTAAGAGGTAGGTTCCGGAAGATAATGAACTTCTGGCACGAAATACGTAGAGTAGAGAACACTCGGGCGAAGATAAGGAATATTTCTCATTGTGGTACTACACTCAGTGCGGGTGTACTCGAGTACATCATGGGTACATCGAGGTCTTCGTCCCAGTCAGGAAGCAGGACTCGATCTAATCCCGCCTCCTGTGGCTCGAAACTGCGTTGTGTATAGTTCTTGCAAAACTGTCCGAGGTGGAGTCATAGAGAGCTGTAGGGATATCCCTCAAGCCATACTTCAGATAAAGCTCTATGGTCCGTGGATCCCATGTTCTACAGGCCTCTGCGAAAGTAGCTTTCAGCCTTTTCGCGAGATTCCCAAAGGTCGTGTCGTATTGACGACATGAGAGCTAGGTTTGGCTGCCATCTCTTGATCCCGAGATCATTGTCACAGGCTCGTACAGGATAAGTGTAGACATCAGATCAGTCGTGGATGCATAATGGATAATTTATACTAAAAATCTCAGCACGTGTAGGTCGTCTGTGTTCATAAGCCCACAGTTGTGCACACCTTATACTGCGTGCTAACCCGACATGGGCACGTGGCATCTCATTCCGAAAGTGGTTGACTATTTGAAGTAAATCGCGAGAGTGGTCGAATCAGCAAGCTAAATGCAGACAGTGAGTATCAGAATCGATATGGGATTTTAGCTCACCACGAACGGTCATCGCCCAGCATGTTTTCATTCAACAAACCACTAGCACCTTGGTTGGAGCAGTCTGCCATCCAGATACTCCGTATATGTACTTTTCGTAAGTGGCGATTGGAATACAACTCATCACACGGCAATTTGGTACGTTTTCTAGAGCCAATAAAACCTGAATTGGTACCCTGAAACCTGCCGAGGCTTTAGCTATCCTCTGTTCGAGTGAACGAGTAAGCACGTGTAGTGTGGAATATATGACCGTTTGGTTCCACGAGGATGTATGGTCTCTCCAAACTTCAATAAACAAGTGTTTGATTAGGGAATGAAATATCTACCAAATACTCTGAAGATGCTTTTGCATCAACTTCACTATGCATGCGGTCGAAAGGAGCACACATATCTTGCCTTTCGTCGATCGTGATTATGCCGATGAGTGCGTAAGGACGGAGATTTCATCCAGAATACTCATCACAACCTTCGAAAAAGTGCAACCTCACAAGCAGCGGTAGACTAAGCTGGTATAAGACCCTACAGTCGGCTCTTATTTTTGTTTGCCAAGCATCCGACATGAAAATCTGTAGACTTTGGCTTATATATCATCGATGCACTCAAAAATGGAATTCCCATTAAATAGCGGATGAAGCCACAACTCTGCCTAAAAGCCCGCCCAATTTCGGCACTCGCATCTCCATGCAGAAGTTATACATCTCGGAAGAAGCACCGCGAATCTCGAAGAGATAGAGCCAACGTCTCTGCAAAGCTTTCCACCTCTTGAAACAATCTGGATAAAGTCTCAAAGTTTTGATGATCAACAAACGAAGCCCGCTGCCCGCATCGATTTGGAAATAGACTTAAACCGGGTTTTAGCATCCCCCCATGTGGACTGTGGCTTCGAAACCTATCAACAGCTGCTCCCACAAAATCTTTTTTAGATGATGTATCTCGACACGGATCTCAGAAGTGAGAATGGGGCGTTTCTGAAATATTTTTGCTATCATGGTAGAAGACTTTGGACGGTAGGTATCCAGATATTGTGAATGAATCACATATATTTTCAAGACCTGACAGACAGTAAGGAGATGTGCAGCTGCCATCTCGATAAGTATATCAATGCTTCGTTCGGTGCGTGTAGCGTGCAGAAATAAACGCAAGAGAGTTCAATGCCTGATTTCTCAATTCTGCTGTCTGATTATGATTGCAGGATTCGCTGGAAAGCCAAGCTCCGCTTGTAATGCTGATATATAAATATCAGTAGCTTTGAACATTCCAGATACATTTGAATCTTCAGTTATAAAATTAGATAAAAAACTGCAACTCATTGCAAGATTGATGATTTCTATATATTGCATACAAATCATACAATCAACTGTTTGCATAAATTATCGAGCTTTCTTTATAGTTGAAGTGATTGCCTTGGGGAAGTTCCCCTTATGCAAAGAGGTTCTATCGGAATGTACTCGAGTACATGTGGATTGGATTATTTATATGAGTAGTAGAATTACATTCAATAAAAATATGCTAGTGTGCCAAAAGAAGGTCTTCTTGGGCTGCGGTATGAATAGAATATCAGTCCTGGTGTTATAAATCATCAACCCTATTATTGATCCGGGCAAACAATCATTTTCATCTACAATCACATGTGGAAACTAGACATAAAGTTTGTTAGTGGTTAACCTTACTGAGGCTTACTCTACCTTATCCGCAAGTCTGTCTATCTTAAACCTCCCTTCTCTCATCTAAGAATTGACAATTGTACCCAAATCTCACCATATTCTACCTACCATCTCATTAGTCGTATCAGTCTCATGACTAACACTCTGCCGCTTCCTCTCCCTGGGGTAAAGTATAGAGAACACCTTGCTATTTCTATACTCGATGAGCGGCCCAATCAGATGTCCAAAGCAAAGTCCTTGGGTGGGTCTCTGTATCAGTAGACGATGAAGACGATGAAGATATCTCTGAATGATTCAGAGATATCATATACAGCCTGTTTACAAACGTCATCAAATTTTACGCTGCGCACTGTTTGCTTTAACATCTATCTTCCTTTCACAAGAGCCTGTTCAGTCTTTTGCTTATGTTGGTCAGGTCTAAAAGTCGTGGGAAGAGTGGAAGAATCCTTGGTTAACTTTCCATACTTCAGGAATTACAGGTAAGTCAATAAATCACATGGCTCTCATTTTGAAAGAGAAACTTTTGATTAAGCTTTTTTTTTAGGATGTCCAAAGTACATCATATATACGCATTGGATGATGGCAATTCTAGATATAGTTGCGAAGTTGACGGGTAATGAAGAAACATATCTTTATCAATATACTTCTAAGAGATGGTGCATCCTTTGCCAATGATACATGTAAATCAACTAGAGCATGTTTCTCGAGCGCTCAATTATTCATGTTGAAGCTCACATTTGTTTACAGATTGTTGGAATGCTTATGGTCTTGTCTTTGAATACTTTCGTTCACACGATCATTGTCCTGGGATCATCGAAGCCCTCTTAACTGGAGAGACTTGTTAATATTCTTGAAATTTGATCGCATCGACGGTACCCTCCTTGCTCCCGCTGCCATCGATACGCTATGTCGGGACCCCTTGGGAGTCGGGCCTAGCCGTGTTAAGGAATCTCCAGTATATACATCACACTGACTCCCCCTAGGTGTTTACAACAACAAGAAGCTATTATTGGACGCTAAATTGATTCTCTGCATTAGCAGCACTAAAGTACCAGTAAACGAATACTTTCTAAAACTTTGTTACAACACAACACGGAAGACTGGGACTATATCGAATTCCATACAAAAACTGGTGTCAAGTTCAAGCCACGACGCGATAATCTGCACAAATTGGTGTTTGGCTGTAAGCCCGATTGTACAGCAAATGTTCCTCTTGTATCTTGACCGAAACTGTTTTGAGATAAACGATCTTTGGAGTGAGTATCCTCCTCGCAAGGGATTATGGAAGATTGTTGGCCGAACAGATCAGTATGTGCCTCTAGCCCATGGAGATGGTATGTATGCATCGACTATTGAACGAGAGATTGAACGCCATGAACTCGTTCAGGTAGTCTTGATTGGCGGCAAAACCCGTGTCATCAATCGAAACTGTTTCAGAGGAGCGCGGTGAAGGACTTCATGAAGAATTCATGCAGAGCTTGCTCCCATTTTTGGAAAAGGCCTATATTTTTGCTTTGATTCTGTGCAGATTATTCCCGAATTAATCTTGCTTACACAGCCAGAGACACTGTTCTGTGTATTTTAGAAGGAGGTGTAGCAAGAATACCAAGTTTGATTCTTTATGAGCGGGAGATCGACGACGTTTACATAATTATCCTGTGAGGACTCGGAAATGTATTGGTCTTTTGTCAAGAGGGGTCTCGGATGGTTAGTGTTGGTTAGCCACTAGTGGTGCGTAGAATCACAGGAAGTGAGGACATTCAGAGGTGGAACCTCTATGAGGCCGGCCAGAGTGACAGCGTAGTAAACACTCTAGAATATAGAATGATTATTATGCGTAGGGAAGAAAGAGATCTCCCCTGAAAGCGACGAACTATATAGTAAGGTGCATCACGTGCATCGTTTAGCGATGCACTTCACCGTTAATAGCCTCGGTGATTAGTCAACCCTCTCAGTACTTCAAAGCTACAAGCATCGACCAATAAAACCACACCGGTATAAACGTGTGTGGAGTAGAGTGGGGCATCCAGTCTACAGGCTAGATGAAATGAAGTGACATGCAACTTACCTATTCAAGTATTCCCAGTTTCTCTACCCTACAACCAACCATCCGAATCAAATAATTATAATTTTTCAAAATAAAAAAATTCAATTACCTACCAATCAAATCAATTGAGCACCACGAAGATTTTCAAGAACAGTCTTGTACGACCTTGTGCGATTTGAATCGAATCGAATTGATCTGATCTAATCGGAAGCAAGCAGTTGTCTAAGACATTTACTCCTGGTCGTCATACCTCTCACACACAAATTCGCACACAGAATTTTTATTTCAAGATGTCGAGCCAACCTCTTCTTCAAACGGCGCCTGGTATGTTCTTCTCAATCTTTCCTGTGCGAGTTTCTGCGGAATGGCATGAGCTTGCCTTTCCTATAAGATGGCATGAGCATGAGCTTAATGCTCGCTCACAAGAACCTCCAATTCCCGATTCCTCCCCAAGCTCTCTAATTCCAACCCCCTACCCAATCCAACCCAATCCAACCCAATAACTAACCACCTCCCTCGCCACCCACAGGAAAACGCATCGCCCTCCCCACACGGGTCGAACCCAAAGTATTCTTCGCCAACGAGCGCACCTTTCTCTCCTGGCTCAACTTCACGGTGATACTCGGGGCTCTCGCGGTCGGCATGTTGAACTTTGGCGACAAGCCTGCTTTTATCTCGGCGTCGATATTTACTTTGATATCGATGGTGACGATGGCTTATGCGTTGTATGTGTATCATTGGCGGGCCAAGAGTATTCGATTGAGGGGACCTGGGGGTTTCGATGATCGGGTGGGCCCGACGATTTTGGCGTTGGTGTTGTTGGTGGCGGTGGTGGTGAATTTTATTTTGAGGATTGTTTATGGGAGGAAGTAGGGAGTATGAAGTAGGTTGGTGGTGGGGGATGGGTGGGGGGAAGATAGGGGAGAGAGGTGGTGGGAATGGAAGGGGATGAATGGTGAGAGGGTGAGAGGGTTGCAGGGTGGGAGAAGCGGAAAATTGGGAGGAGATAATGGGATGAGAGAGGAGGATACTTTTGCTGAAGGCAAAGGAGAATGTCAAAATTGGATTGGAGAAGAAGCATAGATAGATATACTGCTGCGAAACCAGCGGCCTATCCACATTATGCATGTACATTCGGGTTCTGGGAAAATGGTATTAGCTACTGAACTGGTTGGGAGAGTATTTAGATTGGGAAAGCCAGTAGGCATCATTATATTATCACTTTGAAGTGATAGCTAGCTATAGCCGGCACAACATATATATGTATTTATATTTGGCATCGAATTTAGCAATTCAAAAAACTTCTATCTCATGTGTTGGTCCACTGCTAATTGTATGAATCTTCCCTGATATCGCTACCAACTTGCTACCCCTAAAAGCAAGTATTGGGTATCTCCAATCCACAACTATGAATATTTCCTTCCTTCAAAAAACGCCATATTTCCTTTTAGTCTTGTTCCGCCCATTCCATTATTCCCTCTTCCATCATAGCATATATTATGCCTTCTTCCCTGTTCATCCATTGAACTCGATCAAGTCAAAGAATTAGTTTGCTCTCTGTAAATCCTCCATCAATAAACTATAAAAAGAGGAGTGCGGATTAAGCGGTTAGACATACCCATAGATCTTCTTCAAACTCTCAATTCTGACTCGAGATAGATAGAGAGTTAAAGTAGCCACACCTTTAATCTTAGGTCTTCTTTCTGCTTCAAGTGCTCTTTCGAAGGGTGTCTTCATGGTTTCGAAAGCTTCCCCCTCCTCGTCGGCGTCTTCCATTCTTACATCTTCCTCTGTATTCTCAATCCCCCTTGGCTCAATCGTGGCAGTATGCGGCATAGTAGCACTCAACTCTCCAATAACATTGTACTGAAACCACTTGTAACCACTCTTCGCTAACTCCCGCTTGGCAATCTCCGCAATGGTAATGAGCTTGCATCCAACGGGTGCTTTGGCAGATAGAAGCACGACGTGGGGAGAAGGATCCGAAAAGGAAAAGATACTGAGGATAGAGAGGATGCGGGAGACTTTCTTGTGGACGTGTGAGGAAGAGAGGATGGAGAGGTGGGTTGTTTGGTGGGTGGTGGTTAGATCGATTGGAGGGAGAATTTGAGGAGGTGTTTGGTGGGTGGACGGGTTTGAGGTTGGGGCTGAGGCGGAGGCGGAGGCGGAGGGAATGGTGTCTTCGGGTTGAGCTTGCGCGCTGGAGGTGGTGGAGGGAGCTTGGTGAGATCTAGGATGGGAAATGGTGGTAGCAGGTTTTGCTTTTTTCGATGGTCGATCTTGATCTTGTTCTTGGAAGGTGGAGGGGAAATCTCCTTTGCGTTTAGAGGGGGCTTCTGCTCCGGCTGCTTCTTCGCGTTTGCGCTTTGGATTATCTCGGTTTTCTATTCCAGCTGAAGTTTTCCGGACTCCGTTCTTGGTTCGTGCCATTGTTGTTGTTGAAGATTGCGTGCTGTGCTGTGTTGTGTTGTTGAATTTGAAGATAAAGATGGATGTTCCCAAGGTTACAAGAGGGGAAAAGGGCGGTAGCTTAAGAATGAATGCAGGAAAAGGGATATAGTAGATTCGCTGATATGGTGAAAAAGAAGAATAGAGGGCTTCAAGATATTTGTTTACCTTCCAAAGGAATGATCTGGAAATATCATTTTGATGTCTTTGGAGAGTTATGATTGTATTATCTTCCTCGGATAATTTTTGGATAGCTTTGGAGAGCCATCGGAGGTCGGAGGCTAGGGGTGGTAGACGAGGGGGCCCAGCGGCCGCACTCCTTGAGTTTCTAGATCTCGAAAGACTCAAAATCTCAAAAATAATCAACTACATCATCCATAACAATCGAAAATCTTATCAATTGTCGCGTCTTATTGTTACCAGTTGTATTCCTCCATCTCTAACAATCTTCATACAGAAACCCAAAATACATGGATGGGGTCACGGTATTTCCAATGTTTGTCCTGCAAGGCTAGACGAAATATCCCGATTCGTCGGGTTCACAGTGACATTGTTTTATCATGAAGAGGCGCAATATTTCTATACGCCGAGTACTATATGGATAAAGTTATCGATTAGTTTAATCTTTCATCTTTACTGGCGCCAATATTACATAGATAAGCACTTAAGCTTTCCCCCTCCCTCAATATCATAATGAGTGGGGGTTTATCATAGCATGGTATTGTCTCATCGATCAACTACTTTCGTTTCATATCTACAGTCTCGAAAACCTTGTATGTCTGTCTATACTATAAGTTCACGAACGAAAGCATTAATGTTTTTCTTTGATTTCGTTTCGTTTAGTTTCGTTTTATGTTTAAGGCTACGCAGATATGTCACTGTCACAAGCCTTGTGCATGTCTGCCGGTAAGGTAAATGGATGTACAGTACTAAGCACCATGGGACCAAAAATGCGCAGCCTCCCGAGGAGGTTGATGTTCGATACACACCTAGTAAATCAAACAAGGGTAGTTGCCCAAGATAGTCTCAGATTGCAGCCGTTTCTGCTCTCAATTAAATCGTCAAGCCTAGACGAGCCAATATCAAGGGAAACGGAAATACGAGTCACGAAAGTGTGTGTGGCTGTATTGGTCGTATTGGACGGCCATTTGAGAAGTTTCTACGATATGGCCGGTGTGTAAGTTTATCCACACGGCCTATCTAGTTGTCCATTCAAGATAGATGATGAGTTTAAAAGTACTCTCAGGTAGGCTACGCACGGTTGTTGATGAAATGGATTCTAAATTCGAGGTAATTTCTGGGGCAGCCTCTTTAAATGGCTTACACTATGATTAGCGAATGGTCGAGAACATTATGAGTCAGTTTTTGAATAGTGGAAAGTAACCTCAAAGGAATCTAGGTTCAAGTACATACGTATGAAGTGTATGTAACAGTAACTATACGCATAAAAGATACCGAGTACGTGAATCATATCTTAAGACTCTAAGTCTAAGTAGGTTGGTAGAGGTGGAATCGCAGCAACACCGCAACATACATCGCAAACACATCACACCTATTGTGGATTCCTTCTTTCATTTATATATATGCTTCACCTCTATCAGCACTTTCTCTCCCCTTTTCCTATGTATGATCTACTTTTGGAATCATGCGATACATCTATTACCCATACATTTGGTGGGTCCAACATCTTGCATACGAAGATGGGCATCGCTAATATAGAATAAAAGAAGGGATGGAGAATTGAAAATCATCCCTCATAGAGTTAGCCGTAAATGATGGCAACTTAAGTAACAAGGATTACTTATCTTTTCATCCAATCATATCTCTTTATCTCTTCATTCCAAGTTAATCCAAGCAATAATAACAAAGGGCTCATAATAAATTAATGTAAGCATATATTTAATCCCCCGTCGTCACCCTTGCCACTCATATGCATATCGCAAGCATTACGGGTGGTAGAAAGCATTACATTTTGCGGGTCAACTTGTTACTGTTTGGAGTGAAGTTGTGATAGTCGAAAAGAAAAAGAGGGACCCTTAAGCCCTTCACTTCAGTCTTCAATTCAACTGTAACACTTTTCCAACTTCACATAGGATATTTTACAGGCTAACATTCCGACTTTCCTACTCTGAGCCACTCACTGCCATTTTATATCCTTTCACAATTACAACCTCCTATGAATCTCCTCACAACCATCATCTACCCTTCCTTCTTCTTTACACCATTTTACTCTACCTTACAACCACCACAAAAACTGTACAACTACTTTTACTCACTCCTCTTACTCTGGATTTCCAACAATACTCAACTATTCGAAACGTATTGAAAACAACTCATATCTTCACCATTCAAATAACTATTTTTATTATTACTTTTACAAAAGACCTTTTAATAATTCACTTCTTCAAATTATTTTGGTTATCTTACGTATACATACTTCAACTTTGCGATTCATTTATAATAACAAATTCAAAAAGAAAACATTCGACTTTCTGCTTTGTTTTCTTCTTTTTACTACTGTACTTGTCTTTCTCTCTCTACACCTAACCTACTTCACTACTTATTAACCTCGCCTCATTTAACTTTACTACGGCTACGCTACCACATTTTACAGCAAGAGCGCAAGAGCCAATTCACGACCCAATTCACGACCCAATTCACGACCCACGACCCACCAGCCACCAGTGAGTGAGTGTACCTAGGTACCTACTGTATCTACCCACCATCCATCCATTCACCCACGTAACGAGCGAGCCAACGAGGAGCGGTCGACCAAATTCCCCACCTTTCTTCGCTCTTGCCTTACCTTACCTTACCTTGCCTTGCCTTGCCTTGCCGTACATACGTCAACTCTCCTTCCTACCTTTTCAAAATATCCCGCTCCCCCCACCCCCCATTTGAGTCCGTATCGCAAACCATCCCCCTCTCCCAATATCTACACGGTCGCAATATTTCAATAAAGACACACATAACCACAACCACAACCCACAACCACAACTACAATCACAACTACAACCACACCCACAACCCAACAACCAAAAATACCTTCAATCATAACAATCAGTCTTTCTCTTTAAACAATCACAATCACGATCACAACAAAGCCAAATTCTTAAGGCATAATTTAATTTCAATTCTCACGCAATCCTTTCACGATTTATCTTACACAATACACTCTTGTAATTGATTTTAGTTCGACTGTACAAAAATCCTCGGCGCATTTTTGCATTTTTTTTTAGACTTGGTTCCATCACTTTTAGGGGGAGGTCTTTATCTATCACATCATCGACGTCAGATCGCAAAACTTACGAACACTTACTTTTACACCCACCAAGAGTATTTAAGTTTAGTTCAACCAACTTTCAGAGCGCAATCACTCGGGCAACTACGAGCGCATTATTTGCCTATTCAACATTAATAGTGCCTGGTCGCACATTCACTCTATTACCCATTCGACCTTTCCATTTTACATGCGAATGTTTCGTCTGCCTTCTTGGATCTCCGAATCCAGGGGTTGCGATCAAGTGTTAGATGGAGAAAACAAATATATCATGACACAGGCCGATTTCTCTCCTTACAAATGCGAAAGTTCTCCGAAACGAAAGAGGAGTAGTAGCCTGAATATCCTGATGCCGGACTTGAACGACTCAACAATTCTAAAAGCTAAACGAAGAAAGCGCGAATTGTCCGAGGAGGAAAAGCTTTCGCCCATGATGAATGGGAGAGAAGATGCCAAATTGACGGTCAGCAAAAAACAGATTGTCGATCTCGCTCTGGCTCGAGAAACAATCGAGTCCGAACTCAGCCTCGAGATTCTTATGAAGCATAACGAGTTGCGCCTAATCCAAGCCGAGCTTGCCAAATGTCAAATATCTCTCGAACAACTACGTCGCGTCCACTTAATACCATTCCCAGGTGTTCAAGGTACCGGAGCTCAGGTTTCTCCCGAGGCGATGTCCATTGTTAGTGCTGGTACTGGTCCAGCAGTCTGGGGTGGCAACGACGTCCCTAAATGGGCTCCGCCGTATGGAATTACCGAAGGGCCGTACACGAGACATTGGGCAAAATGGCTAATTCCCGACCCGGATTTTGATGGTGTCAGTGTTGACTCTCATGCAGGCCCAGGCAGACCACGCGCTGCTAAGACGGTACCGGAAGGAAGAGCTACTAGAAATGGGAACGTTGATGGAAGTACTCTGTCAACTAAATCAAGAACACATCGTGGATCTTATGGCCAAAATTTACAATCTCTTTCCAGTAGTAACTCTCAACCAAAGAAAACGGGACCATCTATTCTCAAGCGAAGCGATGGTAAAACTGTTAAGCTTGTCTGCTTGGATTGCAATCGCGAAGATTTCTCCAGTACTCAAGGTTTCATCAATCATTGTCGCATTGGCCATCATCGTGAGTTTAAGAGTCATGAAGAGGCTGCTCAGATTAGTGGACAGATTATCGAAGTCGATGAGGTTGGTGCAGGTGCACCTACTGCTTTGGAGAAGATGTCAAGTGTATCAATTGGTGATCTCGTTCATCCTCTTATCAAAAGTGCGCCCGTCGACCAAGAAGCCCATACTGCTCTTCTTTCTCGTATCAACGATTCTATGAGCCTATATCGACAAGGCAGGCTTCCTGGTGTCACGTCAATTCCTGGAAGTGCAATTTCGTCACCACAGAAGCAACTCGATGTGAAGCCCAAAGTGCAACCTCCAAAGCAAAGTTTCATACCATCAACCTCCACACCTCATCTTTCCGAGTTATTGAAGGGGAGAGGTTTCGGTGGTGATCTTGACGAAATAGTCGGTGATGCAAAAACACGTATCAATATGGATGAACTTTCATTATCTGAAGAGGAATCCTCTGATGATGAAGTAACTGAAACACCAACTGTTGCTGTTCCTTCTCGTCGCCCTGGTGGTTTTGATGGACTGGTAGATGCACCAATGACGGGTATGCGTATGCCAGCCCGAGCTATCATGACACCAGCACACCTTGCACGGCCTACAAGCAGTAAAGGTATTGATGCTGCTGCAAGAACTGGGCATGGTCACATGGCACCTCATCCATCTTATGCTACCCTCAATACTTCTATGGCAGCATCGGAACCCCGACCGGTCAATCGCCTACAGCCTATCAATATCCGAGATCACGATCACGATGGAGATATTGATATGGGTATGGATATGGGTATGGATATGGGTATGTGTATCCCAGATGGATCCTCGATCATCGACCTCAGTCCCAACACTGTTGCCAGTAACAATGCGCCCAGTCTTGTAAGTGACGATGGGGAATATGACGAAGGTGATGATGATGCCGAGAGCGTATCATCCGAGGATGCTGACGAGGGTAGTGATGTCGCGGAAATAGATATCGAGGATGGTGATGCCGAGAAGGTGGTAGGGAGATCGGTGTTGGGAAGAGGAAGTGATCAGGATCGTGCTAAGAAAGATGATAAACATGTTTCGTTTGTGAGGGAGGTGACTGATGCAAATGGGAATGTAATTGCAAAAGCAGATGGTGCGAATATAAAGGCGAGATCGAGGCAATAGGGAGGAAGGCTGTAGGTAGGGTAGGGTAGGGTAGAGAGAGTTGAGATGAGTTGAGATTAGGATGAGATGAGTTTATGGATGCGTTTTATTGTGCAATTGTTTAGCGTTGCTTTTGCTTTTATGGAAGGAAGTCAAGGCTGGCTGGATGGGTTCTTTGATGATGATTGGTAGGCTGGCTAGCTAGCTAGCTAATGTTTTGACTTGATATGATATTCTTCTTTTTATTATATTTTTTTCTGGACTTTTTTTATTTTTTTTGCAAGCGCTGTTTGTTGTTTTCTCTTCTTGATTTGATCGATGGATGGATGGCCTCGATCGTCTCTAGCTCTAGCTCTAGCTCTACTCTAGCTCTACTCTACTCTAGGTTATGATGGATGGATAGTTGGTCGGTTGCACAGATAAATGTCGCAAACACTAGAAGTAGTTACAATTTTACAATTGGAGGGGAAGGGGTATGAAATAAATTAAATAAATGGGATGGGATGGATTTGGATGGAGATGAGAGGAGATGAGAGGAGATGGGATGAGAGGGGATGACATGAATTGAAATGAAATGAAATGAAATGAATAAATAAATTCTTTCAAGTTTTATATGTATGAGAGTATTGCTTATATATATATACGAGAGAATATGTACGAGAGAATTTATATATATACTAAGATTATAATTACTATATATGGTTATTTGTACTGCAATGGCTATAGTGATAGTATTTGTTTGAGGTTTTTGGGAGGGTTTTTGAGAGGGGTGGGATGGAAGGGATGGATGGATGAGGGATGGATGAGGGGATGGAAGGGGGTGAGGGGAGGAGGTCTAAGGTGGGGTGGTGTTGGGGGTGGTGTTGAGGGTAGGATGGATGGATGAATGAATGGATTGAATCATACATATACTTATGCGAGTAGATATAATTAACATATATAATATGTATAACATGCAGATATAGATGCAGATACAAATATAGATGTAGATATAGATGCAGATATAGATGCAGATATAGATTCAGATATAGATGCAGATGTAGATATAGACTCGGAGATATAGAGATATAATACTTTTATAATAGGAGAGTATATGGGGGAGAGTAGGATTGTATGGGAGAGTATATGGGAGAGTATATAGGAGTGGGAGGATGGGAGAGTAGGATTGTGCGGGAGGATTATGGGAGGATTATGGGAGAGTAGGATTGTGTATGTATAATGAATTGTTGGATAGTGAGATTTTGGATTGTGAGATATAGGAGATTTGGAAGGATAGTAATTTTAGAGGAGAAGAAGGGGTAGGGGAGGGGGGGAGGATGGACAATGAAGGATGGAGGATATAGGATAGAGGATAGAGGATAAAGAAGAAGGATGGGGATAGGGATGGGAGAGGGAGAGGAAGGAGGATATTGAATAATAATTGATAAAAAATAAGTTTAAAAGTAAAAGGGTAAATAAAGTAGTTGAGGAGTTGAGGAGCTGATTAGTTAGTTTTATCGCTTTTGATTTATAGATTGATAGAGCAGGTCAGTGAATGAGTGAGTGAATGAGTGAGTTAGCGTTACAGAGAGTGATATTTAGTATAATATAGTATTATTATATATAGTAAGTAAGTAAGTAAAGATATCCTTTTTAAGTTTTTTTTAAACTATTAGGGTTTAGATTTTAGTTTAATATCTATATAATGTCTAGTACTAAGATGAATAGTATAATAGTACTCGAGAGTAGAGTATAAATATAGTTATTAAATAACTATAATTCTAATTTATATTTGTCTTTTTATTTTCTTCTTCTCATTTTCTCTATAGTAATATCTTCTTCTTTATTTCTTTCTTCGTTTCTTATAAATAATGTTTTTTATAGTATAACTTAAAAAAGAGCTTAAAGAGAACTCTATTTTAATAATAGAATTACTCTAGAGATTCTTGTAATTAATATTATTTGTATACTGTATTATAATTATGTGACCAAAAGGGTATAAACAGGACTCCGATTGTGTACTTAGAATCTACAAGTGAAGAGCTATGTAGGATGCTAAAAGGAGGATTATATATACAGGTATTGGGAGCTATAAGGGCTAGGCCAAAAAGGGTGAAAGAGTCCTAGGCATAAGATGCCAAGGTCTAGAGCTATAGAGCTAGGGCTCTAAGCTGTGAAAGGAAGGTCCAAAAGAGTCATCATATCATATTATGTATGTAGTATGAGCCAGTGGGCTGAAGAGAGCCGTCTGTTCCGTCACAATTAGATAATAGTTTATCGCTAGTATTTATTAGTATATTCAATACGAGTAGTTCGACCTATATAATATACTATTATATGTTTTTTTTTAATATAGCTAATCGAATTAGTTATTTAATTAAAAGATAGATTGACTAGTTTATTGATATTTTGAAACTAGATTACTTAGATTATAATGTAAATAAATTAGATTAGTTCTAGTTATAGTTATATAAATAATATATCTTTATTATTTTATTAAATAATTAGTAAATTATAGAGTTAATTACTAGGATAGAATTCTACTAGTGATTATATAAATATCTTTAATAAATAATCAGAGTTTGAATAGTATTTAAACGAAGTAATATTTTGATTAAAACCTCTAATCTAATTATAGGTTTAATTTTAAATCTAGGTCTAATCTTAAGCTTAACCAGTCTAAAAGTTGAGATATTATTATATTAATCTAGATTTTTGAATTTAAGTTTAATTAAATTATTTCTACTATATTGTAACGGAACCGACAGCTCTCTTCCGTCCACTAGCTTACATACCTTATATAGTATGATAAGACGGTTCCTTTAGACCTTCCTTTCACAGCTTAGAGCCCTAGCTCTATAGCTCTAGACCTAGGCATCGTACGATACTTATCTCTAGTCTTTCTTTCACTCCTTTGGGTCTAGCTATTGGAGCTCCCAAAACCTGTATATATAGTCCTCCTTTTAGCACCCTATATAGCTCTTCACTTGTAGATTCTAAGCACACAATCGGAGTCATGTTTATACCCTTTTGGTCACAGATATCAAATTTGTTTTAATAATCTATCTAATCTAATTAAATTATAAAACAATTATTTAGACTATTATGGGAATAGAAAGTTATAAGTTTTTGAATATGTTGATCTCTACTTAGAGGAGATGGATAATTACCAATAGATGCTCCGAAAATGTTGATACATGATGAGTGTATCTGGAATGATTTAGGTAAGGAGTCTCAATATATGGATAAATAATAAATTCCAGAAAATAATGCCAAGTCTATGCCCTATGATAATAAGAGGTAGTAATGTTATCGAATTGTCTGATCTTGTAGTGGTAAATCAGTCATTTGCTACATAGACCTTATTTCAGTAGTAGATTTAGAACCAGATGTTGATATAAGAGTTCTGGCCATCACTCACCGCATACCCTTTCGTTTCGTGACAAAATCTCTGCAAAACCCATACTTTTCTATATAAATATAAAAATCAAATAACTTTTTCAATATTGAATATACGATTTTGAAACTTTTTTATATAATTAATTATTATTATTATTATTTAATAAATTAGTTAGAATAATTTTAATAAATTTTCATAATGAAAAATAAATTTTGAAACTTTGAAAAACTTGCGAATGTAACGTTTTCCTATACAAAATAAGCAATATTTTCGAAAATTTCATTTCAATTGATTTCAAACAATAATAATTTAATAAATAAATTTGACAAAAATATTCTGTTTTATTTTTGAATAACTTTGATTAATTAATTATTCAAATATCAATTTTTAAAGTCTTATATTTTAATCCCAGAATTTTATTGTAAGGTTAAAAAGTTGAAGAAATGATGGTTTTTGGTGCGAAATCGCTAGGTGTGTGGTGAGTGATGGCCGCAACTCTTACCACCAGACAGCATTCTTGATTTAGATGACTTGATTGATATTGATTTAGAAGCTATGGAGATACTATTGACGAAGTTTGCTGGATATAGCAGGTGGGATGATCACCTGCTTTGGACGTAATTATTAGAAGAAGTGTAAAGTCTAGATCGTAGACAATTCACTTCCATATTGGGCGGATACTAGCAATGGAAAGATGTAGAAGTAGAAATGCATTTTCGGATCGGCAATAGGACATTGCATCTCCGGGCTTTTACAACAAGCATTTGGGCGTTCAGAATCGATATATCACTTGATTTTTTGATCCTTTTCTATTGATTATTATGAAACTCGATGCATTATATAGTAATCCCATCTTCTAAGGCCCTTCGCGCTGTGTCAAAAGTAATCAGAGCTTAAAAAGCATGAAGGTCACGCGAAATTCTGAGGATTGGAAGAAATGAAGGAGCGTGACACGGTGATATTCAGCTTCAAAGACATAGACAATCGAAAGCTTGTTCCATCACAATGTTACTTCCCTGACAGATTAAATATTGACAATTTAGTCTTGAATTGACAGGCCTTGTATCGCCATCGCCTCTCTCCTCCTCGTGGCTCATTCTGTAAAAATTAAATCCATCTTTCTCAACCCCAAACAAAATTAAGCGAGACCACAACGCAACTATTCGGTAGATTTAACCACGCTTCTCTCACTAGAATCTCGTTGGCTTTGGCGCAGTTGATGTGATGTACTAATTACTCAATTTAGCATAATCACTCTGTAACGTGTATTATTAGTATACCGAATTGTGAGACCATGTTTAGGTTCATTTACCCCTATTGTCTTGTGGGATGATATAGGGTCGAGATCCAATTGCTATCCTATTGTGATCAAGTTATGGCAAACCTTCACAAGAAAGAAATATGCATAAGGGATCATGGTGAACATCATTCACGGTAAACGGTAAACGTACTATTCTCGAGCTCAGGCAAGACTTCATCTCTACTGTGTGAGATAAAATAGGTTGAGCCACGGCTTTGGCTTGGAGATCAATGCATCTAATAAAGAGAGAAAATTATAGAATGCTGTATCTTAGCAATACTGCAGACTGAAACAACGACTGTCAGCCTCGCTTGAGGTAATAGGGATGGAATCAACTTCAATCTAAATTAGCGATGATCACCTCCGCCGCTTGACGACCCGGAATAACAAAACTGTAAGATTCATTGATATGGCTAATTCCACACAATATGAAAATAGGACGTCGATTAAACATTGAGATCAAATGGAGAATTTGATTTATTGATGCTTGCTTAAAATTTGTTGTCTAAAGCTGAGGAAGATGTTTCATATTGTGCATTCTCATCACGTATGACTCAGACCTATTTGGAGCTAATTGTGTTTTTATATATAAAGCCACTCGGATCTTATTGATAGCCTTTCCATTCGTAAAGCTACTCGACATGAAATATCCGTTATTAGTCATTACAATTTTGCTCAAAAGTTTCATAATATCATCATATCTGCTATTAATACGATTTTATATCTTGACTCGGAATAGTCATAACAGAGTTGTCTATTTGAGAAACATACAATAATTATACTCCAACGTCTAAGCACTCAATAACAGATAGCAAGAGCTTCATATAAGCTTTGCTTTGAAATCTTCCACAAAAACCATCTTTATAATACATCATGTTTCAGATCTAATATCTATTACTTTCTTTGTAAGAGAGCTCCCGTACATGAAGATAGTACTCTTCAAGTTCCATTCCTATTTTATATCGCTGTTCTCGTTATTTCCAAGGGGTACATTATCTAAAATGCTGATATTGTCCTGGATACTACGACTTTCGAAGGGGGAGCTTCTACATTTTCGAAAGTTCATTTTGAGATGGAGACAACTTTACTGATGAATTCTTACTCACTTCGTTTCATTTTTTCTATTCTAGATGAACAAGTGGACATCAAAGTTATGATTATCATTACAAACAGTGTAAACAGTGTAGTCAGTAGTTAGAACTAGTTGGGAAACTAGTAATTTGAAACTATATAGTATTACTAACAGTTTGAATATTATAAACTAAATCAACTTATAATAAAATTCAACAAACTAAACTACTAATTAACTTAACTAAAATTTGAAAAACAAAATCCAACTAATATTTCGAATAACATAAATCAAAATCAATCAGCAGTTTGTATCAATCAAACTAAACTGTCGATTCAATCAATGCACTGGTTCAACTGGTCAACTATTGACTATACTGATTGTAAAGGAGTATATATGTCAACTTTCCCACATTATGAACGGGGCGAAAAGCCAGCATAGC
This sequence comes from Sclerotinia borealis F-4128, assembly GCA_000503235.1. Classification (NCBI taxonomy): domain Eukaryota; kingdom Fungi; phylum Ascomycota; class Leotiomycetes; order Helotiales; family Sclerotiniaceae; genus Sclerotinia; species Sclerotinia borealis. The sequence goes on from KI628563.1 coordinate 80,802, forward strand.
TCGTTACGAGCCTCTATCATCTTATCAAGTTCAAACACCTCCAAACCATACTTTCCTCCATGCTCGTATATATCTTCTATTAATATACCTAGTAATCAGTAATTATCAAGCACCCTTTACAGATGCAGTCCACCCACCGAATGACTCACCTATACCATCATCCTCCTCCTCCTCCTAATAACTACCTACCCTATATCACCACCTCAACAGATCTCACTCTTGATGTATTCGAGTATACCATACTCGCAACTGTCCGTTTACCCCACCCCACACATCACATCCTATCTTTCCATCACGGAGCCACTGCATCCCCAGAATCCATCCATCCATCCATCAAATCTGAAATACCCGCGCAAAATCCCACCGCGAATCATCGAGCTTTAAATCTTTGATATCCTATCAATTCCCATTCTACCTTCCAATAAATCCCAAGCCATCTAACTCGTCGAAATCACCTCTGAAATTATATTCCTCGACTAGAGAATTGATCAAACCCGCACAAACCGTCACCACATTTGCTGTTAAGACTCAAATGTCTACACCATACCATAACCCCTCCAACACGGCGGAGGCAATCTCCTCCCCTATCCACGAAACTTGTAACCTTATAAATACAACCGAAAATTATTTTACCACCACTCCCAAATCCCATTCACCATCTAATTAACCAGAGACCAAATACAGTCCCATCCGATAACAAAATCACGGACATACATAATTACCCTTTAAAAGTTTTCTATCGAAGGTTTGCTTGGTGAGTCAATTCCGCTTTCAAATCAGTATATATTGGAAAAACCTCATGAATGTTACGTGTATAATTAGAAGATGTAGGAATATATACAAGAAACCAAACCAAACAGAATTTTCAGCCTAATATATTCTCCCTTCCTTCCACTTTATATTCCAATTTCCATCTCCATCTCCATTCCACATCCACACTCTTATCACTAAATCAAGAACTGATAAACTCCCCACCGGAAATTCCCCTCGAAGCGAACCCCCTTTCCAATTCCGATCTTAAAGATAATTACTACTCTATAATACAATATATATCCTCGTCTCCTATTCACCCCATTACTTACATTTCCATTCTACCTCTCTCGAATATCCCCTCGGATATCTCTTACATCCCCTGATTATGAGATACAGATGCCAATTTTTCCTTCCTCGCTTACCACCTCTTCCAACATCTCCAACCAACCCCCTTCAAAACACATGATTTCTGACTCTCTATAACATATCAGCTTATAATAAGGAACTATACAGTCTACCTTCTACCTTTCCTCTCTCCCTCACTCTTCCCTCACTCTTCCCAAAACTCAAACCCAAAACCCAAACCCAAATTCAAATATATGTAGAGAAAACCAGTCAATTCTGTTCTATATACGAGTATAGGGTTACTTTATACTTTATATAAATCAAATAAATCAAATGTATCTTTTTATCTCCATCTCTATCTCCATCTCTATCCCCATCCTATCCTATTCTATTCTATTTTATTCCTTGCCTCTCTCCCTCTCCTTACCCCTCTTTTTCGATCCCTCTTCTCCTCTTTCTTCTCCATCCCCCCCTCGAATCTAATCATAAATCTTTAAATTCAAATAAATTTCATCCCTTTTCATCCTTATTCTCTTTTCCCTCTATACTCTTCCTTATCCTTTTCTCCCCACCTCTCTACCTCTCCTCCCTTCTCCTTCTCTTTCCCTTTATCTCCTTTCCCTTCCCTTCCCTTCACCTCCCCCCTTCCCCTCCATTTCCTTTTCTCTTCCTCATTCCCTTCCCCCTCCCCTCATTTCTTCATATTTCCCTTTCCTTTTCTTTTTATCTCTATATCCTTCCCCTCCTATCCTTTCTTCCTCTTCCTATCTTTCCCTTTCTTTTCTTTCTTTTCTTCATTTCCTCTTTTCCTGCTCCTCTCTTTCCTCCCTTTCCTCCTTTTCCTCCTTCTTCTCCTTTCCCTTTTCCTTTTCCTTTTCCTTT
>KI628563.1:83321-198350 GCA_000503235.1 Sclerotinia borealis F-4128
CTTCTTTTCCTTTTCCTTTTCCTTTTCCTTTTCCAATATTCCACACCACCCCCTTCCCTATTTTTATTTCTCATCACTATCCATTTTTTTTCATCCATTTAGGAGTTTAATGCATATCTTTTCATCATTCATCATTCATCATTCATCATTCATCAATCCATCCATCCAACTTCCCATCATACCAACTCAAATAAAATTCAAACTCCCTACATCCAACCATCACATCACATCCATACATTATATCACACCCAGATACCTAGATCAACACTCACTCACTCACTCACAACAAAACAAAACAAAACAAAACAACACCTCATCAACCCAAAAACAGTCAAGCTAAGCCAACCATAATCAGTACCATCATTCACTCAAATTTTCAAAAGTAATGCAAGAATTTTCCATTGTACTCGTATTGTAAATGCCCTTTCCTTTCTCAGAACGACGTAAAACTCCCAAATGACTATGTACATTTTGTACAAACACTTTGAACCCACCCCATATCATCCCCATCCCCACCCACGCGCACTCTATGAATCCAGCCATACGTGTAGCTCTCCAACCCAACCCAACCCAACTCAACCCCCACCATCCATCTACTTCCTATACCACATCCTCGTAATCTTCGTATGTCTCATCTTCTTCTGCAACTGAAAAATCCCATACATAAGCGCCTCACTAGTCGGCGGACAACCCGGCACATAAATATCGACCGGCACAATCCGATCACAACCCCTCGTCACACTATAACTATAATGATAATAACCGCCCCCATTCGCACAAGAACCCATACTAATAACCCATCTCGGTTCCGGCATTTGATCATAAACCTGACGGAGCGCAGGCGCCATCTTATTGGTAAGAGTACCCGCCACAATCATAACGTCGGATTGACGAGGCGAGGCACGGAAAATTATGCCAAGACGATCTTGATCGTAGCGGGGGGTCGACAGATGCATCATTTCGACGGCGCAGCAGGCGAGTCCGAAGGTCATGGGCCAGAGGGATCCTTGACGTGCCCAATTGGCGATTTGATCTAGGGTGGTTCTGTTGAGTATACCATTAGCATGTGTTGTGTTGTATTGTGTACAAAACAATATATCCATTCCCGATCGCCACCCCGAGCGCACCGAGCCCCTTCCATCCCATTTTCCCATCTTATTCCCCCCTCAAACCAAATCAAACCCAACAAAAAAGAATCAATCACCTACAAAGCATATTGCATAACGCCCTTCTTACCCTCCTGACTAGGAAGAAGGACCTCCCTCCTCTGCTTCCCCGTAACACTCATTTTAAACCCATCATTATTTGCCCCTCCCACACCTGCAGCACCCGCATTCCCAGCACCTCGTGCCTCAACCTCTTGTGCAGAATTCCTTACTGAAGATGAAATTGCCGCGAGAGATCTATGAGGTGTGAATTTGGCTTTTCCATTCCAAAAATATTAGCATATTGTTTGTCTTATGTATGTTGCCACTTGGGGGAATGAAATTGGTTGAGGGGAAGGGCAAGGAAGCAAAGCAAAGTAAAGAAAAGAAAGGAATACATACCTTTCCAAACCAGCGCCCCCGCAGATCGAGTCGTCTTGAACATTTTGATCTTTTTTTCCTTCTTTCCTTGTATCTTTCTCCAAGTAAATCAATTAATTGATCTTCTTAATCAATCAATCAATCTCTCTTCTCTCTTTTCTCTCTCTTTAATCTCCTCAATAAATCTCAAAGCAACAAGTATTCTCCGATTCGTATCCTATAATCGTATCCTATAATCCTATCGTAATTTCCGCAAGTTTTCCGTATGTGTATAATTTTTAGAAGAGGAGAGGGGCGAACAACTCAAATCAAAGTCAAGTCAAAGTCGTCGATGTCATGTCACCAAAGCCACTTGAAGAACTACCGGTCGGTCGGTACCTTAGGCCAAATATTATCCATCTCGGTTGATTAATTGAAAACCGGTGATTGGTCGAGATCATGTGATGTGATATGATTTATGGACAAAATTCGACCAATTAAATCCGGTATAAAAAGGTTTTCAATATATCTAGATTTATATAAGATTTTGTACGAATATATTAAAATTAATCACATAATATTAAAGTATATAATATAATTAATAATAATAATCAAAGACTTTTTAAACTATCTAGTATTTCAATTAATAAAATTCTATTACTATTATTTATATTAGATTTTCGAAAAAGTGAAATAGTACTTCGATATAAGCTAAGAATCCGATATCATTATAGAAAAATCGAAGAAATCAACAAATCATTCCGGTATAGCTAGGATTCCGATATAAATAGGTTGTACTATATTTGATATTATTTATAGAGTAAGATATAGTTTATAAAACTACTTGCTATGTTATTATACTCATCATTTCAGTCTATCAATACATCCCCAAAACATCACCGTTCCGTTCCATAGCAAATTAATTCATCAACACTTACATTTTTTTTTGTCTACGAGTACCGATATCTATCCAAATCATTCATTTCATATCATATCAATTCATTACAACATTTCCCTTCCTTCCCCTTCGCCCCCTCCTTCCCTTCCTCTTCCCCTTCCTCACCCCCCTGCCTCCTTTCCATTTCCATTACTCACTCTACCAGTAGAAATAAATAATACAGATAAGATAAGATAAGATAGCTCATATAGGTAGGTAGGTATCTAAGATACCTTATTAGGTATACCAGTATCTAAGTGAATAGTACGAGTACAACAATGCGAGACGAGACGTATTGATTGGTATACTACAACATAAAAATCGAACCCAAAAAAATAAAAATAGAAAAGACTTTCAGTTCAAAGTCCGGTATGCCTATGCCTATACCACCCTTCCCCCCTCCCATCAAAAGGTCAATTCATCATAAAATAAGTATTCCTCATCCCATCTATTGACCAGACTTCTTCGCGTTCTCCGCCATAGCCGCATCGATCTGAGCATCGACTTGTTCTTCATCCACTTCATCAACTTCATTTTCATCAGGTTTAAAATTCTCCTTTTCGCTCCTATCACGAGGTGATAATCTCTCATCACTTTCTTCTTCACTACTTTCACTTCCCTGTAAGCTATCACGGTTGGTTTGTCGACTTCTTGTCATCTGGAAAGTAAAGTTAGTTCAAGTAGATGCTGAGAATATACAAACATACCCACGATCGTACACCACCGATAAGCCCTAAGCTATATCCTGTAGCAAAATCACTACCGGGACCCGGGCTATCATTTCTAGGAATTTCCAAACGGCGCGTGAGGTGTTGTAGAGCAGAAGGACTCGTAAGAGATCCGACGTTATTTCCGTCGAAACTGTGCATGCGTGCAGGACTACCAGGACGGGATTGCCAGAATTGTTTCAATTCTTTGCCCAATTCTTGACCAGTAGTACTCCAATTTGTTCGGATAGCCTCCCTCATTTCTGCAACATGACGTTTTAGGTCAAGCTCATTCTTCTTGAGCCATGATACGTTGAGCTCCTGTCTTGTAGTACCCCGCTTGAATTGACGCGCGATATATTTCTCATAATCACGGACGATTCTATTTATTTTTTAGCAGCGTCCAAGAAAACAAGGGGATACAAAACGTACTTTGTGATTATACCAGTCGTGCTAACACCCTCGGTTCTCTGTGTAACCAAGAACTTGCCTTGTTCCTTGATGGACTTGTAGATATCATCTCCCTCATCAGCTCCATATGGAAGATCGTCATGCGCAACATAATCAATCCTCTTCTCTGCTAGAAACTCCGGAGTAACAATCCAAGGACAATTCTCAACGACCTCATCAACCCATTTGCAGTGTCTTACAGTCTCAGCTCGCTCCTGCCCAGATAGAACTGTGAGACCTTTTCTTTTGTGTGTTTCCGCATCTCCTGTAACTCCGACCAGTAAATAGACATCTGGAAATGCTTTCTTAGCTTGTTCGAGCTGTCGCATATGTCTGCCATAAATTAGTTACTGCTCCCAAACCCGTAGTCTTCGGATTACATACCCAAGATGAAATAAATCAAACACACCATCCGCATAGACACGAACAGGTCTATCAGCAGGTGGTGGATTGGTCGTATATCCAACCGGATCTGTTAATTTTCCAATTGGTGGTGGAGCCATCGATGGTGTATTTTCCTCATTCTCTCCGTCTGCCTTCCCCTCTTGCCCTCCCTCCTCTGCCTTTGAAAAACTTTGCCTTCCCATCTTTCCAACTCTGTTCGCAATATCCGTACTACTCTCAGTCGTATCCGCCGATTCACCCGAATCTCGCGCACTCTCAGATCCATTAACCGCTACTTTATCGTGCGTAGACGATCTAAGACGTTTAGCAGGTGGGTTCTGAGAATCGACCGAAATGGTTTTCTTGTGACTTGAGCTACGGGTTTCTCGGTTTGCTGGAGCGGCAGACTCGCCATCTTCACCAGATGCGTCTCTTGATGTATTTTGTAATTGATCGAGTGATGAGGTTTTCTTGGATGATGGGCCAGTAGCAGTACGCTTTCGCTTTCCTACACTTCCGCCAGATGATGGAGACGACATTTTAAATATCAATCTGATAATGAATTCGATTGATGGAAAGGAATGTTCGCGTTTTCGTGTCTAAATCGTATTTCTTTGATAATCGGAGGAGCTTTCCTGGATTTCAATAATTTTGACCAGGGTTCCAAAAGGGTTTGTGTAGTATCGCAGATTAGAGAAGCTGATATCAAAGTAAAGCTTTTTGAAGCTCGAGTAAATATCACGATAGCACTTTGGTGAAAGTTTTTATGCTTTTTAGAAAGAATTAATCCAAAGTTTTATGTAAGGTTGATGAAGATGATATGAGTAGATAATTGGCAGAAAGGGAAATAATGATTGTTGATATGAGTTGTCTTGTTGTCCTCACATAAAACTAATAAAACTAAACCTAGTTTTAAGCTTTCTCTTTCTCTTGGGGGCGCCCTCAAATTACCAAATTACCAAATAACCCGGGAATTTAAGATATCGTCATTGCTAGAGCACGTGGGACGCTAATGAATTCAGGGTGTTAATTGGTTGCAAAAGAGATACAAGTGCGCGGGTACATGGTATAAGTGAGGTTGGGAGCCAAGGAGATGGAAAGACAAAGAAGATAGATGGTGAACTCCTCCGAAATCCAGTGAAGATTAATAGATAGCAAATGGTATTAATTAGGTGTCTATTCATTATATATTCTATATCAAAAGATGTCTACCCAAATTAAACCGAAAAATTTATTATAGTATATAATTAACTATCTTCTTAAATGCTTTTTATATCTATTTATCTAATAGTTATATAACTTATCTATCGATACTCGAGAGTCTTTAAAAGAGAATATATAAATTAAAATAGATATCACTAGTTTAGTTTTCTATATAATTTTATATAGCTTGAAATATTTTATTTATTAGCTATTTTTCTATTTAATAATAAAAGATTTCTTCAATTAAATCTAGTTTGAACTAATAATTATAAGTTGAAATAATAGAGTTTCAAATTTCAAGTATTTTTACTTTAAATTCAAAATAAAATATTTATAAAATATTTTTGAAACAAAATCTTAAATTATAAAAAATTGTTTTTTTGAAATTCCTATTATTTTTTGTAAACATTATCAAATAATATTAGAAAATTTATTACTGATAACTGATAGAAATCTCCTCCACCCCACGCACCACCCACTTCACTTCAAGCTGTGACCACCGACCACCCCCATATCCACTAACCACTAATCACTCACTAACCACCCCCATTTACTCGAGTCTCGAATACCACCTACCTCCTACCTACCTCCTACCTACCTACCTACCTGCCTGTACTACAGATTAGGGAAACTACAAACTACAAACTGCAAACTGCAAACCACTTCCACTTCCAATTCCATTTCCACTTCCGCATCCACATTACATTTTTACTCGTAGTCAAGATATCAATTGGCGGCTTGCTTGCTTTCAAAGGTACAATACAATACATTACAATACTGAGTACAATACAAAATACAATGCAATTCGGCCTTTTTAGTCTTAGTCTAGAAACCCTTTTCCTTTAGAGATCTGTAATGTAATGCAAACCGAGAGAAATATAAGAAGAAAAAATAACAAACACACACACACACACACACTCATGACCAAACCATGACAATATAACTTGTTGTGTATGAAGATTCGTAAGTTCAGGAAAATTTCAATGTCGAAGGAGAAGCCACCACCCAGTGGATCTCCAGATTCTCTACCTGGCATAAAGTATTCATAACCTTCATACCATCCCTCTTTATGCTCTTCGTATCCCTCCTAGCATTTATGAAGACTCCCAAGAGAAATTGCAACACGTGAATTTATCTCACGTCTTACTTGTAAAAAATAACACAAACGAATTGCAACCCTTTTCTATTCCAGATATGGTCGCAAAAGTAATCATTCATCAAGATGAATCTGGTCTGCATAATTTCTCGAGTCATTAAAATCTTCACCCCACCCCTCACTTCGAAAATCTTTTAGAGATGTATCAAACAGGCCCAATGTCCTCCTACTTCTCTTCCTTCTCAACGCTTTTTCCCTTCGAGTCGCTCGTTTGTGGTAAAAGCTCATCTGCTACAGCCTGGTATTTTGGATCTTTCGGGTTAATCTTTTCGGGTAAGGAATCGGATTCGGGGACTTCGGAATCGGGTTGTCCCTTGGGGACTTGGCTAACGAGGTCTTTGTCTTCCTCACCGTGATCGAACATTTCTGTATCATCGGAATCAGTGAGGACTTCTGTACCATCTCCAAGAAGAATGATCCGTCCACGTTGGTTCCCACCGAAAGACTTAAGCTTCTGATCCATATCAATATCATAACCACTATCACTGTCATCAAAATTATGATGAACACCAGGTCCTCGGAATTCAGCTAGTAGACACATTAGGAGATATCCCAATCCTAGGAACTAACGGAGTACTTGCCATACTCCGGAGGGGCACAAGGACCATCTCCACTCGCGACACGCTGGGCGATTTCATCATACCACTCTTCCTTGGTTTTGCCGTTCAAGAGACCAATGATGACCATAGTCATGTTATCACATCCGACACCACCAGTTTCTGAATTGGACGCTAAGCAGTTATCCATCATGTTCTCGCAGATCTTGGATAAGTCTTGCTTGGCAACAATCCCTCGTCGCACGAATTCAATGACAGCTTGGGAGGACTGGCAATCCCAGATACCTATAGGATGTATGTTAGACTTGTTTTCTCGGTGATTCATCGCATATCACTGACCATCACAAGCAACCACCAAGAACTCATCGTCGTCTGTAATATCGTGTACAGTAACGTCTGGGAAAGCAGTCACGATTTGCTGCTCGGGAGAAAGCTCTGCACTCTTCTTGAACTCAAAATCCCCAATAGCTCTTGACAATGCAAGATTGCCATTAACACGACCAAAGTCGACGAAACCTCCAGCCGCGTTGATTCTAGCTTTTTCGCCTGCACAGATAGATATATATTAGTATTTTGTGCAGCCTAGTACCAGAATCATGAAAAGCTACCTTCGTTCTGCGGCTTGTGGTCGAATGACAGAGGCTTAGCGCGACCCTTAACGCCCAACACACTTCTCGAATCTCCAGCATTTCCCTTGGAACGGTAAGCATGTGTTTGTTTCATTTGCTTCGATATGGCATACCACGTAGATCTTCTTGTGCGAAATGATCCCAACCGATGCAGTACAGCCAGAAACTTCCTCCTCGTATCTTGGGTCTACAATTCAAGTCAGTATCAATATCTTGTACAAGGTGAAAGCTCTTCTCACCCATCAAGATTGCTCTGTCTGTTGCAAGGAAGCCATCCTTCAAAGCTTGCTCAATATCACCCTTTTTGAATGCTTCTTGTTTTGCGATGATCTGGTGTATGTTTTCCCCTGCAAAGTATGCTACCCGGTCTCCTCCATGTCCATCGTAAACACCGAAGAAGGAGAGTCTGCTTTCGATTGGAGCTGGCTTGAAATCCTTTCCCTTTGTAATTTGTAAATCAAGGATAGTCGCGTGCGCGTCCTCCATGCTAATTCTCCATCCTTGCATAGACGAGACACCATAGATTAATCTCTCATCGCCTCCGATAGCTGATATCTAGTAGAGAAAGTAGTGTCAGTACTCATGAAGGGTAATGAATATATGTTTATAGTAAAGATTGCGGCTGCAGACCAAGTCTTCACGGAATATTTTTTGTAGAAAGAGCTGTGCTTATTTCCCGAATAGCATACACAGCTTTGTAGGATTGCGGGCGCAGAAAGGCTTAACGCCAGTATCCAATACCGGGTATGCGATACTTTGGCAAGAGATACCGGCGCCGACGATGACACAGTTGACAGACACGGAATAGCAAACGTACCTTCTCAACGACCGGCTCAGAAAGAGTCTGACCCATCTTGAAGATAGATCTGGTCCTCTGTACAGAAATCCAACAAACAATTCAGATCCTTCTCACGTCGATAGATGTCCTGGCCTAGTTTTCCTTAGACAGAGATTGCAAGAGGTACCGGTATAGGTATGGGTTGGTTGCGGGGTCGTAATTTTCTAGGAAAGAAAGGCTGATGGAGTTGTAGATAGATGAATACTATCGGCAAGAAAGATATCTATGGAGTTGAAGGTCTTTTTGGACGGTAAGTTGTAGAGAAGTGGGAGAATTATCTTTGCAGATCGCGTGCAGCTTTGGGAGGGAAAGAGAAACTGAGGTTACTAAAAATGACGCTTCTTTCCTGAATTGATGAGAGCAAGTCATCAGTAAGGACGCTAAATATGATTCGCTTATTTACCTGTAAACAGCAGAAGTGGGGGGATATAATAGAGGGAGGGTTTATTTGTTTTTAAAAGAAAAAATAAGAACTAATATTGAATAATAATCTTGAAGTGAATATTTATTTTTTGACTTTTTCTTAGAATTTAAAAGTATTAAGTCTTTTACTATTCAAAAAATAATGAGATTAAATATTCACCTCTGTATTCTATACTGATTTTTTAAATAAAATTTTAAAGTAAATTATATACTACTAGTAGTATACTCGAGTATATATATTTTGATATCCACTCATAATATACACTTAGTGAATTGATCTGGTAACTGGCTATTCGCAAACAAGAATTCGAATAAACTCACCTACTACTATTTACTATGCTTTGATTGTTCTTCATCATATGATAGGTTCTCTCTCTTCCTTTACCTACCGCTATTGGTAATTGGAATTTTCAACTCTTAGCTTTACTCCTTTTCTACTGGCAACTGCATGAAGATATATACAGAGTTTACACTAGGTGGACTCTTTATTAGGCCTTTGGGGTTTAGACTTTTAAATACTCGGAAGAATAGATTCTGATTCTGATTCTGATTCTGAATAGACTGCGCCTCTCTTTAAATATAGTTCTTCAATGCCTTGATACAAATAAGTTAAATAACCTCATTCCTATCTACTTTATTGATAATGGCAATATATAGGTAATATACCGGTACTGAGTAGAGAAATACAGTAACTCGAATTATATTGTTTGTTGATTTGGTGGGGGTTAGGGTGTCTGTCATGTGTCATAGCAACCCCTGTATGCAATTTACTCCAAAAACAATACTCGAGTAAAGCTGGGGAAAATCCATTTTGACATTTCTGCTATATACAACAAATCCTTTCACAAGTGAACTCATCTGTTTCCGCCATGATTGAGTGCGATTGTATCATCATATCATCGGCTTCATCGAAATCGATATTTTGACTCCTAATACTTCCAGTGTTGTAGAGACCAAGTGGTTTTATGACCTAGGAATAATTAGTGATAGACAATGTTGTACTCGAGTAGAGCCTGACGAAATTCTTCTCAAAGCAAATGAAAACCGCACCATGATTCTCCGTGGTAAAGATTACTAGCCACTACTTTTGGGGGTGGGAGGAGAGTAGTATAACAACCTCACGCTCTAGAACATTTCTACCGGTACTTGGAGTTCCAAAGTTTGACTGGCCCAAGTAAGAAAATATTGTGTTGTCTAGAAGGTCTGTCTTTTGGTACATAAAGGAATACCTCCGCTCACTTCCTTTTTCTAAACCAATATGGAAGGTACTAGAGAGCATATCCCAAGTGGCTATACCGTGAGTCCTCGAACTTGGCCTCAAAGAGGCTTCGAGGCTGTTTTGTTATGTTATGCTTTTAGTTAGTACTGTTGTTATAGGTAAGGAAGAGAATGACAGCCACGTTTCTCAACCCCACCATTCTCTGAAATAAAACGGGAATCATCAGCTTATCTTACCACTATTTAACTGATAAATGGACTTTGAGGTATTCTAGATACAATATTGTGAGAGACGCTCTGCTCTGAGATTTGCTATATATATATACAATCAGATCCCCTTTCCGTCTTCAGAATTTTCAATGCCCATCGCTTATCAAGCAATTCGTCTTTAGTTTCCTTTACAACTAGGCATTTCGAATCATTTCACCTGATTTTAAACGCTACAAATTCGATTCGGAACCATTCACTTCTCCATCAACACATCAGCCTTGTTTTCACCGCCGAAAGCATATATAGAATTTAGCCACTGCACATTGAAGTTCTCGGGTATTCCAGTTTGATTGCCATCATGGCGACAGTATCGTACATTTGTTAGCCCTGGTATTTGTAGTCTGTTTGTCATAGCTCAAATGAAACAACAGAAAGTGGTGATGTCCATTGATACCAAGGACCTACAGGAGCTCATCTCTATATTATGCCTAGACCAAGATTTCAAGGAATCACGTTGATATCCAGATATGTATAAAATCTCTTCTGTAACAAATATGATCAATTTATCAGGATTAGTACTACAATACCAGGGCTCTCTCTCACTCACTCAAGGTTTTAGGAAATTTCTGGGTAATTCAGTGCCGAGAAATGAAGTGGGGCCAGGAGGGTATGCTCTAGTTGGTACCTTTGAGATGTGTTAGAAGATCATTTTGGGGAGGAGACAGTTTTGTGTAGGCGATATAACTATGGGTAATATACCAATATAGATCTGACACAGCAGTCTTATAGACAGGAAGGATAGGCAGGCGTTAAATAGGTGGGTTACACGTTTAATTTTAAAGCTTTATATCTTACGAAAACCAATAGGTTGTATGTATACTAAATCAAATTTTCCAAATATATCTTGTATTTGTGCATATTCTTTTATACACATCTCACTTGTTTATATCGCCAACAACCATTGATTATTTCTTCCAGCCTCTTTTTATCTCCTCTCCTCTCCGTATCGTATTTCCCTTTCGTCAATACATCCTCAAGTTCAGAACCTAAACCAATAATTAAATTTATAAGGTATAAGGCATACTCACCATCCACCCTCATCAATACTTTTCATTCATATCGATAATCACAATGACAGTCTACTTGCACCGAGTCATCTTGATTCTTGAGGCGGGAAAAGATAGGTCTGGTACTCGTATTTGTTATGGATAATAGGTTGTTCTAGTGTTCCTCGTTACTGTATACATAAGTTCTCTCTAAATCTCGAAATCGAGGGGAGCTTCTCCATGGTATGTATTACGTTTCATCTCGGATTTGGCAAAAATTCATAAATTTTACCTTGCGTGCGAGTTGTGTGGAGGTTCATGATATTAGTATTAGTATGAGTATAAGTATAAGTATAAGTATAAGGGGGCCGATCTCTGGCATCTTTCTTATGCATCTGAGTTGGTGATTAAAGGAATGGTACTGTTAGGTTAGGTTAGATTAGATTAGGTTAGGTTAGGTTAGGTTGGTAAGTGAGTAAGTGAGTGAGTGAGTGAGTGGGGTTTGCGCTTTGTTGATGGGAATAAATGTAAAGTTTAAATGGGATGTAGGATGATTAGTGCGTGATTTAGTTTCATTTGTGATGTGATGTGATGTGCTGATAGATGTGCAGGGGAAAGGGGTTGTGATGGATTAGTATTAGTATAAGGAGTATAGTGGTAGGAAGGGAAGGGAAGGGAAGGGAAGGCTTGAGTAGAAGCTGTATTCTGATTGTTAGGATTACACATACTTTGAGTCTTTGATAATGACTTGACTTGACTTGACATTTAGATTCACAGCCGCTACACGCAGGAAATCTCGTGTGTTGCTTGCAATTGAGGATATGGCCTATAGGTTACAAGTTTGCGTGAAACTAGATTATAATAGATGATTTGTGTATGGGCCCTGGGGTGTCGGTTTTGTTTTTCATTTTGCTTAAATACTCGTACACTCTTTGGGAATTTGTACGGCCCGCCCAATGGGTTTGAGTTTGGTATTTGGGTTAATGTGATGTGCTGGATGGATTAGACTAGGTCTTTTTGATTGTAGACACGAGGTGGGATGTATAATGAAATCATATTGTAGATATGATAGGATAGGATAGGATAGGATAGGCGATTATTTGGATTAAATTAAATAATTGGAATAGTTGGTTTGATAAATGATATATCGTAATTATAGGTAGTGTAAAGTTGGCAATATATATTTCAAGCATTTACCCCTTTTATTCCTTTTTTAAAAAGTATATAAACTAGACTTCTATAGTCTTCTATTCCCTATATTCTTCTCTCTCTTTCGATATTTATCTCTGTCTATCCTTCTCTCTCTTTCGATGTTTATCTCTGTCTATCCATGTCTTGCTTTCTCTCAACATCGATACTCTAAATTTCTAGTAAGATCTTACTTACTCGAGTCCATTCGGTCTCTACGCAGAAACTACCATAGTCTGTCTGTAGGTCACGATGGTTCCTCGCAGAAGATTGATATTATACCACTGTACTCGAGTATAAAGATCCTCGAATTATTCTTGGAATTCATTGTTTCTGGAATCTAAGAGTTTAGCGATTCGGCTGTTTCTATTTTTGTTTTTGTTTCTGTTTCTGTTTTTATATCTCTCTTCAAGTCAAGTCAAGTAAGAGAAGAGACAAAGATTACTGATCTCCTTGAATAAATCATAACTTAGTCATATCGCAACCGATACATACATCCACCAAGCCACACTTCTCCTCACTACCTCACCTCACCAAACCCAACCCCCCTCTCCAAAAATGTTCTCCCCCATCCTCCTTAAATTCCTCGCAACAATGATATCAATACTATCCATCATCCTAAACGTCACCTTTATGCTCTTCCGTCCTTTCTTTTTGGTGATTTGGTTTTGGCTTTGGTCTTTGCGATATATTTGAGTTTGAGTTTGAAGAATATAGAGGATGTGTGTTTATATTTGGAAAAGAAAAGAAAAGAAAAGAAAAATAGAAAAAAGAAGATTTTGATATTTGAGAAGTTTAATTAGATTTTCGAGTTGAATTAAAATAAGATAAAACAAAATAAGATATTTTCAAATGTATTTATTCTTTATTATTTTCGAATTATACTAATGATAGATATACTTGTATCTATTGTTATATACTTGTATATTTGTAATGTATTAGATTTATTTGTATAAGTAGAACTTGATAAATTTCCAGTAATTCTCGAGTACTTTTGAAGGAGACTTCGAGAAATTACATTACATAAAGTTGTGTGGTTATATTAGATGGTTGAAATGAACCTGTAGTAATGTATTGTAATACCTAGGTACTCATACTTATTAAAACAATTCATTCTTTTTCTCATCCATTCTGTTCTTCTCCTTGAGTTTCTCGTCTCAACCTCTCTATCTTTCTACTCGAGTGCTTCTTTTTCTATTTCCATCTCCATCCTCATCTTGCCACTACTATAATTCAGATGCATAAGATCATGTCTATCTATTCTCTTCCTCTCCTTGAGTTTCTCGTTTCAACCTCTACTTTTCTACTCTGTACCTCTGCCTCTATCCCCATCTTTCTACTGCTACTGCTATATCTCAGATACATATAAAAAGAACAAAACAGCATACCATTCATTTTCATCTAGTGCATCTTGGAACATACCGGCACAGTCTAATTATGTATAGTTCAATACTTTATATTATATTGAATTGCTAGTATCAACTGATTCGAACCTATACTAGCATACATATTCTATCTCGAGGATATTCTAGTGTTTTCTCATTTAGTGTGGTGTGGTGTGGTGCGGATACATTGTCAAATGTACAAGTATATATACCCTCCTCTTTCTAGGTCTTAACTCTCTCTGACACAACAACTTCACTGGTACCTCACTTCACTTCAACACTACCTACAGACAAATTACAATACTGCACACCAACCCCCATTCCTCATCTTTCAACCCTCATCCCTCAAACTTCAGACACAACACAACACCACACCACACACCACACCCACACTACCTCCTCTCCCCCACCAGAGAAAAAAATGTCCTTCTCCGCCCCCTCCAGTCCACTCCTCCCCCCCGATCCTTTCGACACCCTAAAACTTATTTTCACCCTCCTCACCCACCTTCTACATCCCTTCTTCAGCATCCTCTTCGGTTTCCTGCAGCTTGTCTCTTTTTTTATCATCTCCTTCATTGGTTTACTCCACAGTTTTGGGATTTGCAGATTTCGGAGAGTTTGTGAGTATGCATGTACATTGTGATCCAGGGAGAGGACTCAAGACGGGGGGGCTAGATGCTTGAGTAGGTGCTTGTTGTGAGGTATTGATGATGTAGAGGGGAGGATTGCGGTAATCAGATAAGGAAATTTGAATTTGAATGGGAATAAGGATGGGGCTTAGATGGAGATGGAGATAGAGATGGAGATGGAGATGATGGAGAATGAGAATAAGAATGAGAATGAGAATGAGAATAAGAATGAAAATGCGAATGAGATTGAGATTAAGATCAAGAGTGAGACTGAGACTGAGACTGAAAAATTAAAATCAAATTTGTAGAAAACTAAATGTACAAGTGATCTACATTCAAATATACGGACTCTGAAGAGAACTAATTATTGTGTTCTTCAACCAAAGCTTTTTACTCATATAGCACTCCAAAGTCCCCATCCTTCTTAATAATAAACAAAACACTTGACAGATTTCAATTCGAGTCCGTTCAATAACACCCCATTCAATAACACCCAAGACCCCTCCTTTCCCCTCCCTTGAATCCACGATCTACTTGAACTGACCACACCACACCACACCAACACCGCACCAAGCACTCAATCATGTCAATCCTGCTGCCGATTTATTTTACTTGCCGATTTGACTTGCAAATTCCATGCATACATACATACATACCCAAGCTATATACGGAGTACAACTCAATGAATACTTTTCTTTGACACCCGCCCCACCACTTAAGGTTATATATCATCATATTATCAAGCTTATTGCACCTGCACTAGCAGATGCTTCCCTACGAGTTCCGATCCCATTCCTGTAATCACCCCCCCGGCCCCCCCCCCCCCCCAAATCAAAATTTTTATCTCATCACATCACATCACACCATACACAGCACATTACATCACCACACAATCGAAAGCAAACCAGCATTGAAACAAATGTATAATACTCGAGTAATCCGATTTCAATCCATCAATGAAAGAGTAGCGCTGCGAAATCCGTCAATTCGTCAACGCCCAGGCACCAGCCGTATCTACAAGATAAAACATGTACTCGTATGAATAGCAATCGTGTCTGCATTCATTGGTATTTTACTACCCATACCGTCCACCCATCCATCCATCTATCCATATCCATACCACGCCTACCATTCATTAATTCATATCTTTACCAATCCTACTCCCTCTACTCCATCGTCTCCCCTCCCCTGAAATATTCTAACCACAATAATCTATTCACCCAAGAAGAAGAATATACAAGAACCAAACCGAACTAGCCCTAAGCCCTCCACGACAACGACACAAAACTATTCCCTATACCCTGCCCCGCCCATCTTCTCAATACTACTCATCATATTACTTCTTGCCCCAAGCCCACTCCCCGGTCTAATCCCTTGACTAGCCGCACTCCCATTACTACCCTTTCTCTCTCTCCCCGATCCTCCAATCCCCATCCCAATTCCACTCATCCCACCCCTCCCAATCCTACTTCCTCCAGTTGCGCTGGGTGCCCTCAATCCACTCGGTCTGCTCATACTATTCGCCCTACCTAGAGTAGGACTCTTCATCTGACTGTCAAAAGCATGTTGTTTCCTTTGCGAGGCGGGTGTCTCGGGGATCGGTGAAGATCGAACTGGAGCTGGAGCAGATTTATTTTCCTCCTCGAGATTCTTCGCAACCATGTCATCGAACATTGCGATCATCGGGATCATTTCATCAACAGCTTGGACCAATTTAGTCTTCTCCACTCTCTCCTCGTCAAGCATATGTCGAAGATCCTCGTTATCTTGCTTTGCACTCTTAATTTTAATGCCCAAGCCCTCGAGTTCTGCCTCCAATTCCTTTGTTCTTGCATCGCGCGCCGCTTGTTTCTCGACATCTTCCGCTGAAGGTTCCGCTTTCATCATCGTCGTATCGCGACCCGACTTCAAGTCTTCGTTCTCCTTAGTAAGTTCCTCGACCGCAGCTTCTAATTCCTTCACTTTCTTGTCCCAGCGACGTTCATAGCTTTTCTTCAGAGCCTGGACTTTAGTTTCGTGTTTCTCCTTGTAAAGAGCATGCAATTCTCTAGAGACCTTCTCGACCGCGAGTTCGACAGTTCGACCTCCGCAATGACATTCCGTTGGTGATTTCAAAGGCGCGTCGACAGGAGGTGAAGTAGCTCCAGTTGTAGTTTTTCCGGCACGCATAGCAGCCAAGTTTCTCTGCGCCTCTTGAGCCATGATCTCAGCCATTTCCCTCCTTCTCTCACTTTCTTCCAATCGACCGTCCAATTCTTCACGCTCCTGCTCCGTTTGGACCATTTCCTCTCTCACGTTTCTTAACACAGCTTCCATTTCCCGACCTCTCTTTTCCCATTCCTCTTTTTCAGCCGCTAGTTGATCTTGTATATTTCGTTCTTCGCGCAATTGTTCCAGACTATCACCAACTCTCTTTTCGGCGTCTCCAACTGCCGTTTTCAAAAAATTCAATTCAGCCTCCTTTCCGCTCAAAGTAGCTTTCAAACTACTAATTTCCGATAAGAAGTCTGACTTCAACCTCTCAATTTCTCTAGGTGTAACCGATGGTAAACTTCTAGGCGTAGGCGCAGGAGGAATGTCGAAATCGAGAAGGTTGCTCATCCGATTCGATTTAGGTGTCGCCGAAGTATTTTGCGCATACCAATGTTGATCTGACGTAGTCGAACTTTTCGAGGGTGAAGTTCTATGTCTTGAAGGTGAGGGGCCACGACCATTAAAACCATTCATTTGTGCCGTGAAGTCAAGAAGGTTAGTGGTATTCCCATCATCTTTACTTTTAATATTTCTATGTCCGCGTGGGGTAGGCGAAAAATCATCGGATGTATTCACTTGTCTGCGCGCTGTAGCGGGGGTACTGAATCGATGGTTTTGTCTCGGTGTTGATGCACCCATGGTTGAAAATTTGGATGGACTGTGTCCGAGTTTAGAAAACATTGTCATGTCTAGTACAGCGGAAAAGTCGCTGAATGTGCTGACCATTGTATCGTCCATCAAATTTTGCGCCTCTTGTTCCGAAGCGCCAGCACTACCAGTGCCGATATATGCAAATGTTTCGTCTATCATTTGTCCCTCATCGCGGGAATACTCGTTGTCGCTATCGTCATCATCTTTCTCCAATATCTCGACCGCTTTCGTAAATCCCTCATTATCTCTTAGCACTGGATCATCGAGGTCCATTTCCTGCTCAAGAACGGCCGGCGGTTCTGGCGATTTAAGAGGCGAAGAAGTAGCAGTTGGCTTTACGGGAAATCTCATAGGTGTTGACATCTTTCTCGGACTGCGTGTGCTATCTGTTGATTTGGTAGGTGAAGTTTGGCTCTTCAATATTTTCAGTGGTGACATATGTTCTCCATCAATCGAATTCCTAGACGCCAACATCTGCCTCTTAAGGGGAGAGATATTCTCCTTAATTGTATCCGTCATATCAGTTGTCGCATCGACGAAAGGCGAACTTGGAGGACTCCCCACGCTCCCACTAATGGGTGTATGTTCCGTATAGCTGGTGTCTTCGGACATTGTGTTATTTGTACTGCTTATAATTGATGTACTTCCAGAATTGATATTTGCGGTGACTATTTCCGATAGAGGATCCGCCATCTGTTGAGTCTTTTTGTTTCTGGTTGTGTATTCTTTTGAGTCAGTGATCATGTAATGTTTGAGATATTGTGCGGTTGTGGATAAACATTTTCGTATGATGTGTTGTGAATGGGTGCTTTTTCTGTTTACGGGGCAACGTGCATCGCTAAAACTATTCGCCGATCCGATATTGATGAACTCGATTTCCACTTTCGAAATGGATATTTAAATTATTTAATTATCAATAACTTCAAAATGGTAACGACGCCGATAATCAAAGAGTGGTTGATTCAACAAGTGAATGGTTTTACTGAATGCTCATAAAGACATCAATTACAGTCACAAACAGACGATACTGGGTCATGCATTCAAGAGACTATCATCACCGCCTCGGGTCTCGGATACTCAGGTTTACCCTGAACATTGAAAGACATCGTCAAATCTGAACGGCTCAGTTGATTTATAGGATATTTATTGTATAGATTGAGACGAGAATCAATTGCTATAGTCGATAATGCCCTTATCGTTTCTTCAAAGAAAACCATATCATACATGCGTAGCAATGAACTGTAATGATAATGAATGCAATTGATTGTTCTTATTTGCTTCGATATCATATTATGTCATAGTACCGCTTTATCCAGAATCTCACTAAACGCCTCTGACCCTCCCAATTGATATATCATATCCCCATCGCAGATGCTATGCAGCTACCCAGAATGCACCTTAATTCCCAGCACAACGCCGTAGAAGCAAGCAGGCAGCCGAAGTATAGCACCCATGGCATATATGTACATACATATCACGTACATAGACCTCGACGACATACTTTTTAAGACTCGAGAACAAAACTTGAGCGAAAGAAGTTTGGGGGATGAACAACTTAATTGTCCACTTAGTGTTCCTAGCGCCAAGCTGTTAATCCACGTTGGCCGTATTCTTGAACATGCCATAAACGCTCCGCTGGCCTTTTGGAGCCACCTTAAGGTTCGAGAACCGCGTCTCGGACAATCTTTTCCCGGCCTTGATGCTTTCTAGTACCCTATTTTTGTCAAATGTATCAATCAGTATTAATATGCAAACAGGGGATACAGAAGGACCCGTACCACTCTACACCGACATATTTGACTCCACAACCACCAATCCTCCGTATTTCTTTCTCCAACTTCCCCCCAGCCAAACCACCTCCACCTCCACTCCCCATACCTTGTGAAGGTTTACCCAAGATGACGTGGGTTACTTGACGTCTGCCCAGATGCATCGACATCCGTGCTCCATTCTCTGCCAGCAGTTGCTTGAGCTTGTGGTCCGAGACCATTGGATATGTACTCCCGTTGATGTAGATGACCAGCTCATCAAAAATGCCTCTAGACTTTCGGGCCAGATCCTCCTCTTCCACTTTCTTATCATCTTCGAGTCTCCGCATCTCCATCAATCGTTCTTCAACGCTCATCGGTACTAAACGGGAAAGACAAGCATCAGTAAGGTTTCTTTGACAGCAATAGACAGGGAGCTGAAAGGGACAACAAAACATACAGCCCGGTTTCCCCACCAGCATATCACTGACACTTTGTCTCGCCCTTGCCTTGACTTCTTTTGGAATCAGACCATTCGCTTTTTCATCCCAGCCTTCAGATCCTGCCCCAACTCTGTTGGAGATCCTTTTGCCACCTGTACCGGCAGACTTGAACTGGTGACCTAGCTTCATTGCCCGAGATTCCCTCCACCCTGTCGAGCAACCTATTCTATTTTCTGCCCGTTGATGCCCTGTCGCTGATGAATTCCAAGCATCAAAATGCGCTCCAAAGACTGGTTTCGCTGAAGGCGCTATTGGCGGTTTTGGGGGTACCATGTTTATCTTCTCGTAGTATGGCATATACCAGTTAATTAGAACTTGCTAGTCTGCACCCTTTTCATAAAGTTTGCGAGTCCAGTAGTGAAAAAGGAAGAGATCCGGGGATCAAAAGAATCTGATCGGACAAAGAAATACCAGTAGCGTAATTCATGCCGTATGGAACTTCCTTCATACAGCAAGTTGATATTATTTAGAGATATTCGTGCTGTACAGTCCATTCACATACCGTAGTCATCGTCTTTTTTCTGGATTCTCAGACGCGTGTGCAAAGAAAAACATACCTAATAAGCAAGCGAATGCATTGATACAGTTAGAGCAGGCGCGCTTCTAACGCCAAATCACGTGAACGAACTAGCTTATCGTCGGTATGCAAAGTCTCCGACTTGCAAGTAACAAGTATTCAGTCAAATCCAACCAAACAATCAAACCAACCCCCCTCCAGGAACAACTCGTCATTTACAAGAAAAAGGGAAAAATCATGTATCGTATCACCAAACCAAACCAAATTCACACAAGAAAAAACTTATTCTCCGACCGATATCTCCATCGAGAACTACTTCGAAGTTTCGAACGGGTACGGGATGATTGATGGGTGATCACATATTGTTTTGAAATTGAATAAAAATAATTTGTTCATCAAAATTCAAGGTTGAGGTTGAGCGAGAATATCGAGAATCAGTCATACCCTGGGAAGAAACAACCCCGATCATGCATTTCAATCCGATGATATCTTCAATTTTCAATATCATCCGATGCTTCGACTCTCCCTTTCCCTCAGCTCGAAATCCTTGAATGAGCGGACAAGAAACTCCCGGATATTTCTTCAAATGAGTTTTCAATACGTATATCTTCTTCATTCAATCTTTCTTTGCCTCATTCTTCACCCCTTCCAAGTCTTTTTCATTAACAACATCTCTTGGTAACACGAAGAATGGAGATGCTAAAGAAGGAATAGCATAGGATATGCAAGCAGCAAGTACCCGTTCGCCTCGCCTCGCAGAAACAGGAGCCGGCTTGATGCACGATCGTTACAGTACAGTTTCTACTGTACTCTTCATGTAATATGAATCTGCAACTATGTCGTGCGTCTTTATTCATTCCATTCTTTGCGTAACTATCCTCAGATGGATGACTGGTGCGTTTTCAAGAAAGCCAGAATACGAAAAGTTATCCAATCGTACATTTCCCAGATCTGCAGGTTCCTATTTCCATTGAATGCAATCAACTGAGTGGCGTGCGTAGTTGCTTTCTCACATGCCTTTTTCTGTCCTGCGTGCCGCGTCTACTTATGACTTACTTATATACTGTACTTCCATCTTGAATTTAACAGCCGTTTTCCGGTCATTAGCAAACATCAACAACACCTTCTACCGGTTGATAGTGTAATCAAAGTCTGGATGAGCCGCTATTGGGGTTGTACCAACCATCCAGTTCATTTAAATAATCATGCGCGAACAATATACATCAATACTAAATCGCATCTTTTGGGACACGAGGGTCGTACCAAATTGGGGATTGAGTCCGAGAGGTCGAAATCCGAAAATCTTTCCAACCATGTGAGGGTCACGAGAACATTTGGGATTGACATTTGGAAGTCTGGACCGATGTATGGTGCGGGTGGTTTGAAGTTTAGGGACATGACATGGGAACGGATACTCCCGTTTTCGCGGGCATATAATTCTAGCCATCACAGTAAGATGCAAGTACCAATCCCTTCAACGTCCTTCCCATGTGAAGTTCTTGGTACTCACATACGGAGGGACTCCGTATGGCTTCTGGTGGGGTCAGAGGGATTATACCCTGCGAGTGTAAGCACTTGGGGAGTTACGAAATATTGAGGCTGTATCTAATTTTGATTATTTTAATTGAATTCGTGTCAACAGCGTTGGGGTTTTGTGTTTCTTGGTTTATTACAACCGATTATCGGGCTCAATTAATATGTTTTCATAGCTGTATAAAACTTTTTCGCTTCTTTCCTCTTTCTTAGCCCATGTTCATCCATGGGGTTTCAACTTATGGTGTTTAGAAGCTGACATAGAAGCAAGCGTGGTGCTTCGATATTCAGAACGTCCTTTTCTTGTAAGGATTTTGTTGTGTTGTTGGGCTAAAATAAAGTAATCAACCTTCGATCATCGGGATCAAAGTTAATTCCAATTATTCAATCAATCCCAAATTCAAGCCCTTCAATTAGATCATCAACTATCCATCAGTCATCGATAACCACACCCTGACAAAAAAAAGAGTCGTCCATCCAAGGTTCGTTGTCGCTAAGAGCGAGAACCCCCTCATTCGCCTATCAATCTCAAGTTTCTCAACCATAAAAAGGCGGTGTAGAAGACGCTAACAAAACGCCATCCACCTCATTCTGATGATTTGATCGTCCACCCAAGCTCAAAAGCCTTGAACAAAAAGAAAAAGAAAAAGAAAGATTAAACGGCATTTTCGCCATCCCCGGTTAACGTTAGTTAGTTGGTAACTCCGTAAAAGAGTTATTTAATTAATTCTCTCCATGGATTCATTCTCCACTAGACCCAGATCATTTTTACTAATTGAATTTGTTGCGAACTTGCGAGTCCAGTAACCAGTTGTCTTTAGATGACGGATGTGGAGATTTCATCATGATGATTTTACAGTGCTCATATATCCCACTCCTTGACATTTCCTTGAGCTTTTCAATATCCATAGATTAATCCCATTGAATGCATCGCAATTCCAATATATTATTGTACAGCACAATACAGTACGTACTGCAAAGTTTCTCCCGAAGGATAATTCTATAATTCCAGGCGTTTAGGGTTTAAGCTTCCTTTATCTTTATTCTACTGTACTTATGATTTTTATTCTCGCCAAGAATTTATACGCTCAGCGCGGTGCAGCAGCGCTGCTCCACCAAGTGGTTGAGATTAGTTTAGTTCGTGAACCCCCACCACTGCTAGGGGGGAGAAATTGAAAGTGAAGTAAGTGCTCATCATCTAGCATCATCTAGCATTTGACGTCCGCGGAGTGATCTTTTCGCCTCCCCCGACCACATAAGCTTCATATCCTACATCTGTACTGCACACTTGCACACTTGCACCCTTGGGAAATTCATGAAATTAGCTGCCGAATGAACCTCCTCCCATCTCATCTCATCTCATCCCATTCCTCATTATGAAAGGCGGAGTACAGTATATTACTAAGAGTATACCACGCTTCCCCGAAGCAGCTTATATAATCAATAAACCCCCCAACCATCTCCAACCATCCACCCTTCCTTCTCCTCCTTACAACACACACACACCAAATAAACCCAGCACCCATCACCCCTTCTAGACTCTGCACACGCGGAAAACGGTCCGTCTCACACCAACTCATTAATCCATGCCTAGTAGATCCTTGGCCTGCATCTCTCCAATCATATCCTCCTTCTCATTGACCTCGCTTCGGGATTACCATGACATGGCTGGCTCGCTCCGCTTTTTGCCCTTCGCTCGATGTTGTGCGTTTTTTTTCTTTCTTTTTCGCTTTCGTTTTGGGCGCATACGGTACGTACAGTCATCTCATCCATCTTTCCCAAAGAGTGTCACCGAGTAGGAATTATTTCCCGTTTGGTACTTGGCGCGCTTTTCGATGTGTTTCTTTATTTTTTGACCTGGAATATTGCTAGGAAGTCAAAGTATGGACTAGGGATGGCGAAAAAAGAAAAAAGCTCGGTCAACGACGTGGTTGATGTTGATTGGGGTAACGTCGCTCAAAGCTTCTGGTCTCAGACTCTCATAGAGAGGCTAGATGATGATGAGGTTTGTTATACTGTGATCGACATTGAGGGGTTTTTTGTATATGGATACGATAAGTTGATAGGATAGGTACTGGTAGAGGAACAAGTAAGTAACTTGGTCTTTGAACCATGAACGCTATTATTTAATTCTCGTTTTTTTGATTAAAAAAACCCCCATCTACCACCTAATAATGACAGGGGAATAATCGAATCTACGAAGTTCCTCAAATTCAATCCCCATAATCACATATGACTCCATTTCATATATTTCATATATTCCATCCACACTGCATAGTATATAAATTCAGCACCACCAAAACCAAGCTCAGACCACTCGACCACTCACCAAAAAAAAATCGAGAATTCCAAATCCCTACCACACACACAAGCCCACGATATTCCACCCGAACATCAGATTCAGACCCTGCATTTCTTTTCTACAGTACTGTACTGTAGATACTGTACTCCGAACACCAGTTGTTTATTCCTTTTCTTTGCAATTCAAATCCGGTGCCAGTAATGGCCCTGGCTTTTTTTTTAATGTAATGTACTGTACTGTATCATAACACTTGCATCATGCGCAGCGGCTGCTCACAGTCCTTGTGCTGTGCACTAGCTCACTAGCTCACTAGCTGAGACGGAGCTCCCTGAATCCCTGAGCTCCTCTCCTCCCCCCTTCCTTTGTCTTGTGGTCTCATTGGTTGTATATTCAGTTGTACTGGGTGTGGTGTGGTGTAGTAGGTAGTGTGGTGGTGGTGGCTGGGGTATTGTTATTTATTAGACTGGTGTGTTAGAGCTAGCAAGGCGGTGAGTGCTAGCTAAGTAGGTAGTAAATACATAACTACAATTAGCACCATATCATTTCATACCCATACCGTATTCTCCCCTGTATATACGTGGATCACGCATTGCCAATCGAATGAGCAAGATATTATCAGAGCCAGACTCTAAGATATAAAGATATAAATAGCGTAACTAGTGATTTATCTTTCTAGACTCTATTAATAAATCTTGAATTTTGAATCTAGAGTCTTAAATCATTATAATATAGAGAACTTATTTCTATTGAATTTCTAGCTTTAGTATTATTTTTTTAACTCTATTAGTTTTCTTTAATAGATTAAGTATAATTCTAATAGTTTTCGTTTATTTTATATATATCTTTAAAACTACTCGAATATATTATATTCTATATACATATATATATTAATATTAATATAAATATAACTCTTTCTACTCGAGTATTTTCGGAAAAACAGAAGTAGTACATAATCTAGTCTACTATAGTATATTCTATCCTATCCTATAGAGGAAGACACAGAATAGTAGCCTGAGTATCCTGAGTAGAATAGGGTAACAGCTGGTAGCAAATGAATGCGGCTCTCCGAGACAGTTATATCATATGATATGACATGACGTGACATGATATCAGTATGTATCGTGAATCCTGCAAAGCTGGAGTACTGTAAGTCTGTATCAGAGGAAAAGTTCCTGGGAGATGATGTAGATCGATGTATGTATTACACTGGCTGTTATTTATTATGTATTGTATGAGTTGCTTGACAAGCTAAGGTAAACTAAGCTGTCAGTAATCAAATTGCTAATTCAGATCTGGTTGTTTGTAAATTGTAAATTGTTATATAACCTTATTATATATCGATACGCATGCGTAATGACGCCAGATTGGGAGAAGGGGGGGGGTAGGCGGGTTGTCAAAATGAGATGAGATGAGATGATGAGACGAGACACAATCGATGGATGGGAATGGAATCACCTACAATACCATTCAAACAAATAAGTGATGTGATGTGATGTCTCGGCATCGTAACAACAACAATAACAATAAAAACCCCAAGCTCAGTTTTTTCCACTAACGAACGGTATCTATTATGCAGTAGTAGTGTTAGTTGCACCGTTCTGTTCCTTGCGTTGGGGCCAGCGGAAGGCAGGCTGGCTTCGAGTATCTATCTCACCCTGTGGAAAATGGTACAGTACAGTAATACGATACTGTACGTACCAGAAAAATCATCCATCCATTGTGTGTGTGACGGCACAGCCTGATTCAAAATAATGTACTGTACAGGTATCTATCGATCAATCAATCGGCTTCACAAGGGGTGAGTGAGTGAGTTCTCTCAAATTGAGGCGGACACAAAGGAAAGGAAGGGATGGGATGGGATGGCGCTTGAACTGTTGGTGCTGGGCTGGGCAGGGCAGGATAGATTATGGCTCAATTTCCTAGCTAGCCAGCCACCTTGTCTTGTCTTGTCTTGTCTGGCTAATCCACCAGTCTCCTTCGTCCACGATTGTTGAGGGGTGAGGGCGAGACGAAGCTAATGTATGTTCCTTGATCACGGGTGGAATTGTATTGTGATATTGTATTGTATTGTATTGTATTGAAACTGAGACAGACAACTAATGACATCCACATCCACATCCACCCACCGTGGTTGTTTTATGTTATTTTTCAATATCAACCGACCGACAGACCTTGGAAGTTATTGAATTGTTAATCTAAGATTCTAAGGGACTAAAAGTGATGGATGGATGGATGGATGGTTGAGTGGAAATATCTATTATCATATTATATAATTTATATTGTACAGTACCCATACATACCTACCTATCTACAGTAGCACCCGGCCAGTTATTCCAGTATTGTATTCTCTTGATCAATTATAATTTAGAGGTTCTAGAATCTAGCCTGCAACCCTAACTGACTCTTTCTTGCATGTCGGTACATGGGTTTGTCATAAGCAAACAAACAAAAATGTGATCCGTGTCATATCAGAGAGGAGGGGGTTCATCCTCCAACTTTATGATTCTGCTTGGAGCATATACATATACATATGCATGAAGGGAACTCCCAATTGTTGGAATGGAAATTTGATCTTTGCTATAAACTCTTGAAACGAAAGGAAGAAAGAATGTGTACATGCTTCTAGAAATGTGTATACAGTAGCTAGAGCCTCTTCCCATCTTCTGTGCTTTGAGCTGTATATACAGTACATACAGTACATACAGTATAATAACAAAGAAGAAGCATAGAGTTCTTACAGAAGAAGCAGAAGAAGGCAGTTACAGTACTGTACATAGTGCTATTTTGCATCGGAACCCTGCGTTCAATATGCCATAGCATATATGTGGGGGCTGTAGGGATGGATAAGGCCACCCACTGTCTGTACATATTTATCGCAAAGACCACTCGTTTTTTACTGACTGACAGACAGACAAACAAGACATCAATGACCGTTTCATTTGATTCGGCCTTTTTGTTCCGGCTGAGCTTGTTGATTTATTTGAATGAAACCTTGGAAAATGTCAATACTGTATGTATATATATATATTATATCCCCATCTCAAATTGCCCGTTTCGGTATCAATGGTGTTACATTACTTAAGGGGGATACCGGATGTCCTCCCGATCCTTGTTTGGAGTTAATAAATAGTCATATCGCCGTCGTTTAATATGGATGCGTCGGCGTTGTTGAAGAAAAGAGTATGTGGTTTGTGGTTTGTGCTAAAGTAGTAAGGGGTCCGAACTATCCTATTGCTCGGTAACTGATGAAGGGGTATAGAGCATAACCGGGTATATAGATAGAGTAGCTTACGGCAGCTCTAAGATCCTAGGGGTGCGTTCGAGATCTTTTGGACCGAGAACTTCCTTGAACATTTGATTGGATTCCTTTTGGTTATGAATAGAGTAAAAATGGCGGGAAAAAGAGCCGATGGTGTAATACGGTAATACGTGGATGTTGCGAAAGTGGCAGGAGCAGGAGTAAGTGACAATCGAAGCTGCTTTTCATGTTGTACAGTATTTGTGATTGGTAGAAAATACTTTGACTAGCTGGATAGAACGGCTTTTCAGATTCCCAATATTCTAATGTCCTCAATGGCTCAATGGCTTGAATCCCCCTTGATACTATATGGTTTTAGACGAAAGAATAACAAATCAATATCATTATTATCTATGAGACTATCAATACATGTAATATTAATCACCTTGAAATTAATTGGAAGATATCCTCCCTCCCTCTCCCTCTCCCTCTCCCTCTCCTTCTCCCCTCCATCTATTGAAACCACCTCCACCATCTACCCGGTTAACAATAACTGTACCTACCGTATCTAAACAATCTGAACCCGCCCTGAAGAATACGACACGCCGCACCCCCAAAATCATCCGAAAGCCGAGGTGTTATGCTAGAATGCCTGAGTGTCATTAGATTAGAGGTCCAACCCCCCTTATCCCTGATCTCGAAGTTCGTTCTCTTATACGAGTAAACTTCCATCAGTTTTCTACCCCTGTTCTAGAAAGTATTGACCACCCTGAGTCGTAATAGTGAGAAAAGAAAATTCGAGATTTCTGTGGCGTATTTATTGTTGTATTGTAGATGGATGTTCCAGCTAGCCATTCTGTATTGTATTAGCTTTTATTATTAGTAACTCTCGAGTCTCAACAAAATAAAAGGGCTCAGACAGACTTGATGAAATTTTAGCCTGTAGCTTTTTATTATCATGTTTATGTATCGGTTATCTTGCGAGTGGCTAGGGATGATGAATAATAATCGATGTACAGAATACGGGATACGGAATATTATTTACATATTTTATATGATACTCGTAGATTCAACAGGAACTCTACTGGTACTTCAATATATACATACATATAAATGACTTACTCGTAGAGTAGAGTAGAGTAGAGGAAAATAGTAATTCAACAAAGAGACCAAAAAAGAAAACGTCCGAGAACACACGAGGGAGAAAAAAACCAGTGCAAGTGCAGCCAGTTGTTCCCGCGGCGTTCAAAAGCTAGAGATGTGATCGCGCTGGTGGCAGATCTGGCAAAGCCTCAAACGTATCGGATAGTAGGTATGTCGTGGCAAATTAGCAAATTAGTTTAAAGAAATGTGATGGTGGATGGTAATGCACGGAAGATTCAGATATGATATGATATGTACCGGATAGATACTAAATAGACCTAATCAATTGAAAAAATAAAACTTGATAGGGAGGGTAGAGAAGTCAAGGAATGAATGGATGGATGGTCACGGTTATTGGTCACGGTCACTGGTCACGGTCACTAGTGATGAATAGATGAATGGATGGATGGATTCTCTTACAAGGTTCCTGCAGTATATGTTAAACTTTATTTTTAATATTTGATATTTGATACTATACCGGTATTGAATTTGAATTTGTATGCCGGCATATAGTACTGTACATACTGACACTGTACATAGGTACTGTACATTAGTAATGATTTTCCATCTGTGCGCACTGCGCGGTCCTAGGTCCTCGATGATGTGCCTGTTACTACTGTACTTGTACGGAGTATTCATTAGATCCAACCAAGCTCAAGCTCAAGCTTAAAGCTTAAAGCTTAAAGCTGCTTCTACTTATTATTGCTTTTATGGGCAGAGCAGGGTAGGGTAGGGTACTTTATGTACTGTAAATTGGATAGGATAGGATGGTATTGTTGGGGATGGGTATGTACTGTAGTCTGTAGATAGGATGGGTATTGTTGGGGATGGGTATGTATGGTATATATAATAGTTTGGTATGTATAGGCGGGATCAAAGAGAAACCGATATGATATGATATGATATGTACAGTACTCCCTCTGTATGCACAAGCAGGAGATCCCGTCTTGCAGATAGGTAGATACAGTAGATAGACAGGCAGGTAGAACAGACAGGTAGGTAAGCGAAGAACCCATACCGCGATCAAGCCCTGAATGAAATCCAATGAAATTCAATGAATGAATGAATGAATGAATGCCATGCCTGTCCGCTCGCTCGCCACACAGATCGGATAATTTGATAATTTGAATAGGGGAGGGGAGGGGAGGGGAGGTATGAGTGAGGATAGATACGAGTAGATGGATGGATTCAAGCATGCATTTGGAAACGGGATAAGCATGTTATGTTGAGCATAAATGCATAAATATAAGTATGATGAGCATGAACATAAAATTTCCGATAAAACTACTGTAGGTAGGTACATACATGCATTGTGCATACATATACTTTCCTTCCCGCAAATCATTTGATTTGATTGAATCGGTACAGAAGAACATGGGCATGGGCATGAGTTATAGTACAATATAGTACTATAGTATGGTATGGTAAAAGTCTGGAGTGCATTCGCCTCATTCCCTGATATTGAAATATCTATAGTATAGTACTATGTGAAATAATCTAGGTGTGTATACAGTATTATCCCAAAGATAACTTTTTTTTGTGTAGCTAGAAGTATTGGTATGTGATGGTGTGATGTATTGAATGGTGTATTGAGTGGTTGTTTGGAGAGGGAAGGGAGCAATTAATTTATAGGATGGATGGATAGATAGATGAATAGATAGATATATACAATGCACTACGCCACCGCAGCCGCCGCCAGGAGGGAAAACGTTGCAGCAGCAGTATAATATTACTGTAGTGAAAGTAATGTGATGCGATGTATGTGATGTTGATGCAGGCTTGATCGGTAAGGCAAGGCAAAGGTAAAGAAAGAAAGAAAGGTATAGTTTGGATAAATAGATGCAAAGAAGAATGCTTGGATAGGTATATATGATTGATGGATTGCTAAAGAAAGTATATGAGTTCTTGGTAATGGTTTGGTTTGGTTCATTTGTTAGGTTAAGCAAGATCATCTCATATTCTATATATTGATTCAATTATATTGTATAAAGTTATAATTAGTCAAAATATACCATATTGGTAAATATACGCATCGGATCATCATCAGTATTATATCCGTTCCGTCTTTAAGATTACTAATAAATTTAAGCTTACGTTCATGAAGTCCACTTGTCCATGGCATAGAGATCAATCAACTACCGGTAGAAGATCTCATTGAATATTAGGTAATTCATTAACTTGCTTGTACTCATATATCGGTATATCAACATTGAATCATCGATATCCAATATCCAACAGCAAAGTCTGATGTGATTCCTTTCGGATCCGAATCCCGACCAGTTCAATGGGAATTAATTACTGAATGGGTGAATCCCCCCTCCCTTCCTTCATTCTTTCAAAGTCATTGGTGTAGATACAGTATAGAAGTAGTAACACCAATAAATATACAATCGGAAGAGAAAGTAAAAATAACTCTCATTCTTATTCTTGTTCTTGTTCTTGTTTGTGTTCCCTCATATTCATTCATTCATTCATTCATTCTACAGTTGCCGGTAACCATTGATAATCTTCGAGACGACGAGACCGGAACAGCTGCTATCAATATCATCCAATTAAATCTTTTCAACTTGGCCGTCATGTTAGTGACCCATCCCATCCATGATAATCTCTATCTTTCATTAAGAACCAGTCCTCGAAATCCTTGTATCTATTTACCTACCCTTGGGATTCTTCCGTATCCATTTCGCGCGGCCAGAATTTGCGGCCATTGTTTATAGTCATAGTCATATTCATGGTCACGGCCAATTTTGCGACTCTGCCACTTTTTGAATCTTGATGGATTGGCTGGCCCCATACTGCCACCTGGCATTTTCCTTCCCACTATTATTTTTTTAATCATTTTTATTGGTTTCTTCAATGGATTGATAAGTGTAAGTAAGTCTAGTCCTCGATAGGTAAAGGTAAATTGAGAGGAGGAGGAGATAGGTAGATAGATAGGTAGGGTAGAGTAGGGATTAAGAGTGAAAAAGAGGCATCACATTCACATTTCGAGATACCCCACGATACGATACAACAAAGAATATCTACCAACCAGCTCAGCAGAATAGAAGAATATACAACACACAAAGCACAACAAGTATCACGATCAATGTACATACAGTACCGGTTTGTATCATATACAGTACAGTACGGTATAGTATAGTATAGTATAAATAAAACCGTACAATGAATCTTTATATTCACACACCTTTATCTAGATAGGTACAGTATGTATCTATTATAATTCATTAATTCATTTGTCACTTATTACTCTTTTTTCTCACCAGGTTTTTTTTCTTCTCATCCGGTCGGACCAATCCACTCACAACAATGTTGTTGTCCAACCACCCTAGTTCTAGTGCCGGGTTTAAAAAAGGAAGGGGTCTCAAGGAACGAGCCATACATTCTATTATCCGTGAAACTACTACCTAACTAAGGAAGGGGTCCTGGGTCCTAGAGAATGCGCTAGTATGGGAACATCATGGCAGAAAATGAAAAAAGGTTTTGATGTGTTTACGGATAAGGAAGGCTGGTGAGTTAAGATAATGAACTAGGATATAGTATTTGATAGCCTGAGAGAAAAGAAAGAAAAACAATATCTAGATAGTAGTTAATCTAAAAGTAGAAGTTTTATATAGTAATAATATCGAAAGTTTGAATAAAGTAAAGTAAAGTCTAATCTGAAAAAGAGAAGAAATACTTATTAATTAATAAATAAAGAATTAATAATGAAATAGCGTAAGAATAAGAATTTAATAAATAAATATCAAATTCAAATTCAAATTATTAAAGGAATTTACTATCCGGTATAATTGTCTAAAATTCACTTTGGAGTCTAGTTAAGCTTATCTAGCTAGGTCTATTTTAGCTAGATTCAGGGATTAATAAAGCTATGGCTTAAAGCATCCACTTTAGAAACACCTAACCCAAAAAAATTAAAGGACAGCAAAGAGTAGCAAAAACATCGAGGGAGAAGAAGAAGAAGAGGGAGAGCAATAGAAGAACATCAAATAACCAAACAATAAGAAGGAAGAGAGGGAGGGTGAAAACCGAGAAAGGGAAACTCAAGACCAGAAGAAGAAGCTTCCGCCCTTCACTCGACAACAATCAAGAGAAGAGAAACATTTAATTATCTTACCTACTTTTAACGCCTCTTTTTCTTCATAACCCCTTCATACGATTCCACCCGGACGCTTCCACTCTTCCTTACCCGTACTACACACCCACTACACACCACACTATTATTATGACTACAAGGACCAGCCAGAACAGACAAAGTCAAGAACAAGGCAAAGAAGGGAAGAAAGAACAAGAATAAGAAGAAGAGGAACAAGAAGAACAAGAAGATCATTGTCCTATTTGAATGTCTCATGTTCTTGTCTTCTTGTCCTGTCTACTCTACTCTACTCTACTCTACTCTACTCTACTACCTATCAGCATTAAAAGAGTTTATCTATCTAATCCTCCCCTCTTCATTGATCAATGATAACAACCAACTAGAATAACATAACTACTACTCTTTTTGATATATTGATCTAATAATTTATTATTATTTCATTATTTTATTTCACTCTATTTACTCTACTCTCAACTCAACTCAACTCAACTCCACTCACCCACTTCAATTACTACCTTACTACCCTTACTACCTTACTACCTCAAAACACTCCAACCCATACATACCTTGACCACCTTGACACACCTTACCCCATCCATTCAATCTATTTTTTTTTTTACGGCTACGGCTACTCTTACCAACCCATAACTATACATACAACTCTCGTTAAAACTTATCCTGTTCGACCAATACCCTTAAACTTTCCACAAACCCACCTCCACCACCACACACACACACACACATACACACACATCACCGCCCAACCTCCTCCCTCGTTTCTATTCTTCTCATTCTCTCCCTCCGCGCCTTTTTTTTTACTCTCCAATCCACTCACTTATCCTCCCTTTCCCGACCTCCCCCAATTCTTAAACCTCAACAAGGTGCAGGGAAAGTAAAAAAGAAATCAAACAAAAGGTATGTACATCATTGCATTGTTCTACTCCCGCTTTCCTTTGCCCCCCCCCTCCATCTTTCCCCCCTCACCCAACCACTATCGTATAGATTTGCGCAATCCTTTCTCATTGCAATTGCTGCAGCGCTGACCAGTGTACCTGCATTAGAGGGTGGCAGATATCCTCAATTCTTTTGACCGACTCACATTACTTATCCACAAGTACACATACACACGCCCTTCTCCAAAGGAAAACTCCACCGCACTTTGTTCTTCCCTATCAGTTTCAACGAATATTTCACGAGCTTCACGATTTTCCCAAAGTTCGCAATCCTCGAAATCGAAGCACGGATCAAAATTCCTTCCAAAGAAGCGACAAGCACAAGCATACATACCTGCAGGTTCGCGTAACTTGCCAACGATCCTGTCGTGGAGCTTCAATCGCACCTCAGTTGGAGATTAACAACGCTTCCAAGTCCTTTTTGTAACGACTTCTACGAGCCAAACGTCTGCTTTTTTTTCGAGTCTTTTTTTTGTGGTTTTACAAGATCGTTCTGCTTCTGCATCTTTGGCATATGCATCTTATTTCACGACAATTAAACGATCTATTACTTTTGCGCTCGTTGTAAAAGCTGTGACTGTTTTGATTCTTCATATCGACGATAGTCTCTGCCATTTTATACCCAAGCATCATTGTTCCTTCTTGGTTTCAGCATCTTTTTTGACTTTCTTCCCGAAAAGTTTGCCATATCCTGAAGCCATTTTACCCATATACGCGATTAGACCACAAGTTAACTCTTGTTGTCTAACGTAAAATTCGAATCTTTCGTCCCGGAAGACCCTTTACTGAGTCTGCCAGATCATTGTCCTCTCAGGACTTGATCATTCCAACCGAAAATCTGGATCTTCCGTCGATATCGCAAGTGCAAACCCGGGGGCCTACCGAAGTACCATATTACAACCATCACGCCGCGCAGCGACCACTGTATGTGAATGAAAGGTTGCCCGCTTTGCCTTTGCCACCGCCGCAACAGGCATATTCCTCTGGTACTTCGTCTCCCCGGGTTGGTTCACTTAGCTCACTTGGGTCATCCTCAATCTTGAACGGAAGTTCTCATTCATCCTACACCACCGCGAGTTCGTCTAACGGGCCCAAAACGCCTTCCCCTACTCCTATTAGCAGTGGTCTACCTGTTTCTCTCCCCCAGGGATCTTACAGTACTCCACCATCAAACCCAGCATACTCTTACAGCCAGGAGCCATACCAGAACATGAATCACGGCCCTCAAGATATGTATTATCCTCCGCACATGTCCACTGGACAACCTCCGCCACCTCAAACTGCCACCTCGGGTGCGTTAAGTCAATATCCCCAACATCAACCACCACTACTTCAACCTGGACCTCCACATTACTCGCCGGCACAGCAAGCTCCATATGGCCAATACTACGGCAATGGACTTCAATCGCCACAATCGGCTCAAATTCCGGGGTCAATGGGTGGCCAAGGTAACGTGTTGCCACTTCCAGCAATGACCACTCAGCCTGGTATGCCAAATCAAGGTTATGGCGGCCCACAACAATTTGATCAAACGGGCCAAGTTGCACCTCCAGGCATGAAGCCCAGGGTGACAGCAACTCTGTGGGAAGATGAGGGCAGTCTGTGCTTTCAAGTTGAGGCAAAGAGTGTTTGTGTGGCTAGACGTGAAGGTAAGCGTAGCTCTTTCCCGCTTATCAAAGTACGCTAACCAGTAAGATAATCACATGATTAACGGCACTAAATTATTGAATGTTGCGGGCATGACCCGTGGTCGACGAGACGGCATTTTGAAGAGTGAGAAAATGAGACATGTGGTGAAGATTGGCCCCATGCATTTGAAGGGCGTTTGGTAAGCAACATTTGGAAATTATCTGTGCATGTGCATATCTGACCAAAATTCAGGATTCCTTTTGAGCGTGCATTGGATTTCGCGAACAAGGAAAAAATTACGGAATTATTGTATCCACTATTTGTTCACAATATTGGCGCTCTCTTATACCATCCAACGAACCAGACACGGACGAATGCAGTAATGGCAGCCGCAGAACGACGAAAGAATGAGCAAAACCAAATGCGAAATCCGCAAGCACCTGGTTTGCCTTCATTACACCAACACCACCATCACTCCATGACTAACTCAATTGGCGCTCCTCTCTCAGGTCCGCAGCATTCCCTCGCGCCTCATCCAAATGTTGGCCGTCCTGCTCTCGAAAGATCACACACATTCCCTACCCCTCCCACGAGTGCATCTGGTGTTATGGGTAATATGGATAATCCTAATGCCAACTTCCAGTGGCCTGGACAACCCATGGGCAACGTTCAAGGTGCCAATCCCTTGTCAATTGACACTGGATTGAGTAATGCTCGCTCAATGCCAACCACGCCAGCCACCACACCTCCTGGAACTTCGGTTCAATCGATGCAACAGTATCAACAGAATCAGCAACCTTACGACTCGAGACAGATGTATTCCCAAGCACCTCCGCCTCAGAACGCATACGCACAGGCCCCACCTCCTCAACAAAGTATGCCTCAATACTCGCAACAGCCAAACGCATACATCAAGAATGAAATGGGTCCACCGTTAGCGAGAGCACCAGATGTTGAGCCGCAACATCATGAGCCCAAGGATACTAATGGAATGATCCATCACCACGGAAATGGTCAAGTTGAAGAAGAACATGATCAGGAACAAGATGGTGGTGAATACACTCATGATAGCCAGAATAACTATGATTCAAGTCGTCGGCCATATAATTACTCAAACGGCCCAGCCGTCGGATCGATCACAGGTGAACATACTCACTTGTCACCCGAGATGACCGGCTCACCAAATCATCCAGCTTCTGGCCGAGCAACTCCTAGAACAGCGTCAGCACCTCAGTCATACTATGCTCAACAGCAAGGTGGCTACAGTACCCCTCCGAGAATTCAACCACCTTCGAGTAATTTGTTTAATGTAGTCAGTCAGGAACGTGGGACAGCTAATGGCAGCACAAGTGGTGACGTGTATGCGCCACAGTCAGACATTGTATCTTCAATGTCTAACGGTTATGCTAGTCAGCAAAATATCATGAATGGGGCGCCTGCAAATAACAAACGTGGCAGAGATGATGATGATGATGGTCGACCATCTAGCAGAGGTCCTGGAATGGCTGATGCTGATGGCTTAAAGAGACGGAAAACGATCCGCGAGGGATCCGTTTCTGGACCATCTTACAACCCTGGGCTGAACCGAGC
The DNA here is from genome assembly GCA_000503235.1 of Sclerotinia borealis F-4128. NCBI lineage: Eukaryota > Fungi > Ascomycota > Leotiomycetes > Helotiales > Sclerotiniaceae > Sclerotinia > Sclerotinia borealis. Next base: position 119,943 of record KI628563.1, read on the forward strand.
TCAATCTACCATTGCACAGCGACGCCGGTAACTCGGATCGATGACTTTGTTCGCATCCTTTTGCACTTTCTTCCGGTGATCTGGTTTCTCTAAATCATGATCAACTGTCTTTTTCATTCTTGGCTCGCGCCACAAAAGCATTCTCGACAATCACAAGCACACTCTTTGAAAGAAGTTTTCTTTTACTTTTTTATCTTCACGATTGTCTTTGTATTCGCCGAACATAGATCCGGCAGATGATTCGAAATTGGAATGACGATGAATTTATGACTGAAATTCTTAGATGATCCTGATATGGATCATCGATACGGCCTGACGAATTTACGCTTTGTAACATGGGAAAGGAAATAATCTGTTGAGAAATGATCCCAAAGATACATGTGCACATGCAAAGCGGCATTATTTACTACTTTGGGGTTTTCTTTTTACACTCGAGAACAAAAAAACGAAACGCGCCTATTAATGACACTCTAGGCGTCGACACGAAATATTTGGGATTTGGCTTTTTGTGTTTTTTCGTTTATGGGAAAGGCTTAAAATGATTTGTTTTTGTTCAGATGAATGACCAAAATAATGAATGGGCCAAATATTTTCTCTCCCTCGGACTTTCACAGCACGAGAACCTGTCTCAATGTTTTCATTTATGATGTCGGGAAGGATGGGTAGAGAAAGGGAAAACTGGGATCACTTGAGCAGGAACACAAGATTTTTTGTTTAATGTTTTCAATCTTTCTCCATTCTCTTCTACCTTTTGATTTCTTTAAGCTCTCTAGCCAGGGCTTTATTACTACACAATTTTATGATGACTTATGACCAAATTTCTTTTTTCTTTTGATCTTGTTAGTTGTTGCTATTGCTGGTGCTGGTGCTGGTTTCTTTTGGAAATTTGTGGATGGATGGAGGTGGGATGGAATGGAATGGGAGGAACGGGAGGAATGTGGTGGTATGGTATGGTATGGTGGGAAATGGGACATATTTGATGGTTGTGATGGATGTGATGGTTAGTTGATATGGTTGCAGTTGGCTGTGGTTGCTTAAAGCTTAAATGTTTGATGTAACTCATTTGATGATGGGACTTGATGGGAATGGATGGATGAATGACTTTATGATGAAGATGGATGGTTGGAATGGATGGATGGATGGAATGGAATGGAATCGGTTGGGCTATTATTTCAAATAAGATAAGATACAAAAATTTAAAAGCGGTTGTTTTGATATATGTTGTTTGATGAATGAGTGTTTTGACATGTATATGTGTTTGATATGTGTAGTGTTTGATAAGATGGGATGGGGTGGGATGGGTTGGATGGATTTTTGATGGTGATGGTGATTGATGTTGATGGTGATTGGTGGTAATGGTGATTGGTGGTAATGGTAATGGTGATGGTGAATGATGAGGTCTGGTATGATGAGGGATGTGATGTTGATGGTGATGTTAATGGTTAGTTGTAGGGAATCGAGGAGGATGGAGAGGATGGAGAGGGGGAATAGAATGTAGGTGGTGAGGGGAGGAGTTGGGGAGAGGGTGGAAAGGAGGGAGATAATAAAGAGGGGGAATAGAATATGTGAGGAAAGGTGTGTGGAGAGGTGCGTGGAGAGGGGAGGAGTAGAAGGAGTGGGGGGGAGGGTGGAGAGGGTGGAGGAGAATATTTCTTTCTTCTGGTGAGGGAGGGAGGTGGTGTGGTGTTGTAGTTGAGGGGTGAGGGGTGAGAGATGAGGGGTGAAAGGTAAAAGATAAGAATTGAGGAATAAAGATCGAAGATTGGTATATAATACTGTATGTCTGTATGAGTAAATCTGTTGTTATAACGAAATAACGAAATAATTAAATAATTAAAAAAAAAATATCCAATAAATTTATCAATCATGATCTTACTTCAGATATAGAGATAGATAAAGATAGTTATAGAGATAGATAGTTCTAGTTTTAATAAATAGATTCAGATTCAGATTCTGTTCTTTGTTCTTTGTTCTTGTTTTAGTTTTAGTTTTTAGTTTTAGTTTTAGTTTTATGGGTATACTGAGAGTAGATGGATAGATAGATGGATGGATAGAAAGATATAGTAGAATACAAAAGATTATGAATTTATTGAGGGGTGAGGGGTGAGGGGTGAGAGATAGATAGATAGATAGAGTGAGTAGAGTGAGTAGAGTGAGTAGATAGATAAAAATGGATTGGATTGGGATGGGATGGGATGGAATGAGTGGGGAATGAGTGGCTTGATTGATATATTTGTAGGCTGTAGGCTACAGTGTAGCTACTAGGTATTTATATGGATGGGAGATAGCTGGTTAGATAGCTAAATAGCTATAAAGGGTTAGATTTTTCTAGATGAATAAGAATTTAAAGCTATCTATTCAAGTAATGTAATATTAATGGAAGGTAAAGAAAGGAAAGAAAAGGTAAGGTATTAAATGTTTTGTATACTTTGCTTTAAGGACTTTTAACTTTTTAAGAAACTTGATAGCGGTCTAGAAAGATAAACAAGTTGTAAGTACCAAGAATAGCATGGCATAGCATAGCATAGTATAGCATAGCACTTGTCCAGTTCATTTTTCGGGAATCATTATTGTTGTTGTTGTTGTCGTTAACACGTGTTGTGTTGTGTTGTGTTGTATTGTATTATTTGAGTGACTTAGTTGATGGTATGGCATGGCATGGCATAGCATTATTATGAATTTATGAATTTATGAAATCATTCTTTTTCGTTTAGGTCTTGAAGCGAGAAGAAATGGGAGCTTGCTATATTATATATTATATGGAAAAGAAGTCTTGCTTGCTATATGGAAAGAAGTTCTTGCGCTACAAGAAAAATCTTTGATTTTGATACTATATGCAAGTGCAAGTGTATACTGGTAGATAGATAGATATACAAAGTTTGTACTAATAGTCGGCTTTCCATGGTTCGGCTGGCTGGGAACTTAATGGTTCCAGATCTACCTCCTGGATTGATCGATGATTTTTTCGGTTATGCTTTCTTTTCATTTGCTTTGCTTTGCTTCTCTTTGCTTTGTTTTGCTTCGTCTTTGCTGGGCCCGGGGCCGTAGGGGGTTTATAGAATTACTAATTAGAATGTTGTATGGGGGAAATGGGGAAATGGAGCAGGTGGTATGGAAAGGAAAGGAAGGGAAGTGAAGTGAAAATTTTGTGATGTAGATGGAGTAGATGGAATAGATGAATAATTATATAGTAAGTAGGTAGTTTATATGAAAGGTTGGATCACTTTAGGAGCTAATATTCTTGGAGAAGTCTAGATGTAGATGTACCTAGTAGGCACAAGAGTGAAGAGTGAAGAGTGAAGGTGAAGGGAGGGGTGAAGGAAGGGAAGTGTTGGACTTTAGAATGCTGGAAGACTGGAAGTTAAAGATATGGACTGGACAAGACAAGAGTAGAGAATGGATTTGGAAAGTCTAGAGGTAAACACAAGAGTGAAGAGTGAAGGTAAAGGGAGGGGTGAAGGGAGGGAAGTGTTGGACTTTAGAATGCTGGAAGACTGGAAGTTAAAGATATAGACTGGACAAGACAAGACAAGGGTAGAGAATAAATTAAGCGTGATAAATGAAGAGAGAAAATGGAGAAACTTGGAAATTAGAGAGAGATATAGAAAAGAGGCTTTAAGTTTGAGATCAATTTATTAGTCGCAATTTCTACTTCTAACCTGTTTAGCACTGCTCAATTGCGATATATGATCTAGTTAGTGTTTTGGAAACGACTATTAAATAAACTGGAATACTTCCTTATCCCATCAACAGCAGGTTGCGGTCTTCAACGTTTAACTTATTTGGATATCAACGAGGAAAGTGACCTTACCTACGTTAACAATATGTCATATGAACAATAGGCTAGTGGTGGCTCTTGGTGAGTACGTGACACAGCTTTTGCATTCAAGACCAAGAAACCAACACACAAGACAATCTGAACAATAAGATAGTTGTTCTAAACAGCTCCAAAACAATAACATTGTTGTTCTGATTTCTTTGTCCTCTATATAAAAAGGCTGTCTGACCCCCGAGAAACACTCTCGTCATTCATAAGTTCGTCACAGGACAGCATAACAAGCTACAGAAAATCCACTAATTACTCACAGCACATCAGCACTATTTCACAAGAAAGCATCAACACTACCGCAAACATGTCTTCGTCTCAAACAGAGAAAGTAAACACAACCGCTACCACAGACATGTCATCTCAAACCGAGAAAGCAAACACCACAACTACCACAGACACATCATCTCAAACCGAGATGCAATCCCAAATCAAGAACCTCAAGTCCATCGATTTCTTCGCCGAAGCAGGAGAAGTAGACGTCAAACCAGCTAACATAATCCACATCCGAATTCAGCAAACCCGCGGACCAACCAAGATAACCAAGGAAGGCAAGTACAGACCCCACGTTATCACAACACTCGAAGGACTTCCCGAAAGACTTGACAAGAAAAGGATTGTTCAATTCTTACAGAAGAGGTTAGGGTGTGCGGGAACAATTGTGTCGGATGTTCATTGGGGTGAGGTGATTCAGCTCCAGGGCGATGAAAGGGAGAAGGTTGCGGAGTTTTTGATTGCGGATGATGGGTGTCAGTTGAGTAAGGATTTGATTATGGTTCATGATTAGATATCATAGATGATATACTGTAACAGTCGGTGAGAAGAAGTCTTTTCGCTGATTTGCTGGCTGAGTATTAGTAATAACGGATGAGAGGAAGTCTTTTCACTGGCTTGTTGGTTGAGTAACAATAGATGAGAGGAAGTCTTTCCATTGGTTTGTTAGTCGAGTAACAATAGATGAGAGGAAGTCCTTTTGCTTGTTGTTCAATTTGAATGAATAAAAAAACCCCCCCTTTCCAATGAAAGGGAAATGAATAGAGGTTTTTACCCACCAAAGTTTTGTTTACTATTTATTTGAATGTGAAATTATTAAACACAGAAAATTGTATGTCCTGTTTTTTTGTTTTAGCTTTTACCCGTGTGTGAGCTTTGTGATATATATGTGAAGAATACAATAATATGAAATCTGCAAAATAGCTGTGTCCTTGGGATAACGCACGACGATCTGAGAGGGAGAAGCACATTTTTGATGTCAATTTTAGTTGGCGTCATTGATAGCGAGCGTTTCATTGAACCCTCACGGTATCGATCTTGGAGAGAAATATTGCAGATCCCACCGTCCATTTGGTCACTGTAAAGACAGCTCTTTCTCTTTTGAAAAAGATAAACGCTACTCATAATTATAGGGTTTTTGTCAAATTTTGTATATTAAACCTATTTCTTTTGCGTGGGAATAGAGTCTAAGGGGTATACATACCAACCGAGGAAGGAATCTTAGGAGAGACGACCAGTAAGTAGTATTTAGTATTATTTTCTTCACTCTACTTTTTTTGGAATTATTGGATATCTGGTTCACACTCCTGGATTATATATTGCGGAAAAACACCCGAACCCGTTGTCTATTTGATATAAAAATAAGGTATATGTATATCCATTGTTCTTCTCTTCTCTGGGTATGTACTCTATCATCAATTGTTACCACGTCTGTCTTGCATTTCGTCATTAATTCTAAGAACTTCCTGAACAGTGAACAGACATTCTGAGTTTTTGATAAGTAGACCCCATCCCATTCTCTCACAATCATAATTATCCCAAACCATATGAGTAAACCTCTAGGAGATTCCTCACAGTTTATTATTCCACTGGTGGGTATTGCTGAGAATATTTAAGAAGACAGCTAGGAAAATGATAATTAGAAGTTGCAAGTTGCTAATTAGACGAGTAGGTGGTAGGTGTGAGAGGGGGGTTATCTTACTGTATCTATTTCGATAAACTGTTTATTAAATGCCATTTCGATCAATAATTAACCCTGATGTAGTGTTGTTAGTGGACGCATTCGCTTCCCTACCTTCCCATCAATCTCTCACTTCATTTTTATACAAGTACAAATACATCAAAGAGAACAAGTCCGAATATTTTTTACTTCAGAAGCAAAAATTGTATGAAATAAGGGCAGCTCAAATTTCTCTCCGATGAAATGAAATGAATCGAACAAATTCGATCGCGGAGCCGGAAAAGAAAACCGAATTCGGAGGTTATGGCGAGCACTACTGAGATAGAAGAATGGTTTGAGTGAACAAGAGTGATTGTGATGAAATATATTATTCGCGTATCTACGAGTGAGGGGATGAGAGTAGATAGGATGCTATGATTGGGAGCAGCAAAAATATAATATCCACCAATTAGCACGCACATGTCTTTCATAAACATGAGAAATTGGGGTTGATGCGACGTCGACGTATGTAATCGTGACTCTGAATTTTTTGTTTCCTCTCAGTTGTTGAATATATCATATGTACTTTGTGTATATACATGGGCATCACATCTCTCCCGTCCCGCCATAAAATGCCCGCCATAAAATGTCATACATATCAGAATACAAGCGATGACATCAAGTTCAAACGCCAATCCATAGTCGGAGCCCTTCCGTATTCGCCTTTTCAGTCCCAGATCCATTCGCCATGCCCTCCAATCATAATCAGACTACTCAAACAAAATCCATTTTGATTCGCAACACTCAATCCACCCTCCAAACCAAAAATCTCATCCTCCCTCCCTCCTTAAGAAACTCTAACGTCCCCTCCACCAACCCACTCTCCCTAACACCCTCCACCGCCTCCGTAAAACACCTCCTCATCTCCATACTTGGACTCGATTGCGGTACTGAAAGAATGGGAGATCGAACTTCATGATTATTGACATGACCCCACGTTTTATCAAAATCATCTTGTTCATCATCAACTGCGGAAGTGGGAGGTGGAGGTGGAGGAGCACGATAAGGTTTTGGCTGGGATTCTTGGGGTTTGGGGAGAGAGCTTGAAGGGGGTTCGGAAACAGATTTGCCGATGGAGGTGTAGACAAGACCGACGAAGATGCCTTGAAGAGAGGCATCGCCGGTTTCTTCGGAGAGGGAGAGGGTCGATATGATAGGAGTGGTAGAGCTTGAGGAAGGTGGGAGGTTGGAGTTGAAGAATGAATGGGAGAGGAGGACATTGGGGAGATGGTGGTGCAGAGAGGAGGGAAGGGTGGATGTGAAGGAGACAGGTGGCATTGGGAGAGATGGCGTAAAGATGCAGGATTGATGTGAGTGTGTCGGACGAGGCGAAGAGGGGCCATTGATAGGTCGCTGAAATGAGCCTGGAATAAATCGTTAGCTTTCAGCTGTATTGTTAAGATGGTTAAGAAGCCTCGGGAAGCATACATCGAAGACAATTTGGAATTAACGGGAAATTTGGAACTACTCACGATCACTCTTCTCAACCACTCTTGCTGAAACAACCGTCCCCCATGCCACCGTCATAAATAAATTAGAAACCAACATTTTCTTTGCGATTTCTCTACTTTTTGTTTATAAAAATCTCCTCTTTTAAAATATTACAACTTAGTCGAATAAAAAATATGTAGAACTCTTTCCTGAAGTAATCCGCGGCCGGCCGTAGCCTTCCAAAGTCCACGGGCAAAGCTCACATTTTAAACAAATCTTCTGCCATGAGCTTAAATGCCAAGTGAGGGGACCACAAAGGTTCGAGGCTTTACAAGTGCCAAGCAGATTGCTATCCCCATATTTTCAGATTCACATATCTCAATTGAGCAGATAGAAAAATGATCACTGTAGAACAATGTTATGGGAAACATCAAAACATCATCCCAATAAATGGGTGTTATTGGGTGAGATATGAGTTTGTTACATGGGATGTGTCAAGGGGCTTCAGGGGTCGTTCGTTTTAAGTTATGGAGCATGCACATGCGTAGCGAGAACATATCCACCAAGTAATAACCCACTCGGAAAACTTTGGACCAAGGTTGCATAAGAGCTTGCGAGGAGATCCTAGAGAAAGCAAGGTTGTATTGAGAATAAATGCCAAGGTTGGGAGGTTTGGGAAGGAAATACCGATGGACGTGCCAAGAGGTAATAGTTAGTTGATACCGTGACAGGATAAATGGAGAAACAATGTTTGGGCCAATTTCTTGGAGGTTTAAAGAGGCGAAGAGATAATGGATCGCATCCATGGATACGGGCTCGTCTCAAGTTTATCAAACGTCTCAGGTATCAATGACAAAAATTTGAAGACGACGCTAATGTGCCAAGAGAGATGTACGGCGTGCGCTTGCCAATTGACGACATGATACTTTATGATAATGCGATAAGAAAACTTATATCGAGAGATCTTCATGCTTGAACCTTTTTTGCCCCTCTCCCTCGCCATATTCGACGGACATTTGGCCATTGCCGCGAATTTTGTATTTGTAGATCATAAGACCTTCTAAACCAACTGGTCCTCGTGCATGGATCTTGTTTGTTGAGATTCCTACTTCGGTACCGAAGCCAAAGCGCATACCATCAGCCATGCGACTGGAAGTATTCCAGAAGACTCCTGCTGAGTCCACGCCAGCCATAAATCGCTCAGCGAGTTCAGAGGACGAGGTAAGAATCACATCGGTGTGGTGGGAACCATGAATGTTGATATGTGAGATGACCTCGGTGAGGTTAGAAACAGTCTTGATAGCAAGAGTAAGCGATAGATGCTCGGTATCGAAATCACTGTCTACTGCATCCTGGAGGAAAAGCCCTTGATGAGAAGGAAGTCTTGATGTGAGAGCTGTTTTGCTTGAAGAATCGCATCGTAACGAGACACCCTTCTCTAAGAGTGCTTGCGCAACTTGTGGGAGAACTGTCTCGAGAGCAGCTTGCTCGACAAGCAAAGTCTCCACGCTATTACATGCTGCTGGATATGAAGTTTTCGAATCAACAATAACTCTTGTCGCCATTGCCGGATCAGCAGATTTCTCAAGATATATTGAACAGAGACCATCTGCGTGGCCCATGACTGGAATCTTGGTATTATCCTTGATATACCTGACCAATTCATTTGAGCCTCTTGGAATAACGAGATCGATGTATTGATCCAATGCCAACAGTTGAGGGATCACATCCCTGGTGGTGACTAATTGTATCGCAGCTGCCGGAACTTCTGTCGACTGCAAAGCTGCTGAGATAACCGTGGAAATAGCAATGAAAGACTCAGTAGACTCTTTGCCACCTGCAAGATATTAGCTCTCGTGTTAAAAAGTAAAACCGTAGTTTGTCCCACCTTTCAAGATGGCAGAATTTCCGGATTTGATTGCCAACGAGGCAATATTGGCAATGACTTCAGGACGTGCTTCAAAAATGATTAGAAGTACTCCAATGGGGCACGACACTCTCTCAAGGTCTAGACCATCATCAAGCCGTGTTCGTAATGTCACCTTTCCAACTGTACGAAGCGATTAGCACATGTTCATTATATCAAGAGCAAGCTACATTACCAGGATCTTCAAGATCTCTGACATCCAAGATTCCCTTTAACATATCCTCCCATTTTCCTTTTTTGCCCAGATCCAATCTTGATACTAAACTTAAGCTCAAACGACCACCTTCGGCTTCCTTTTCAGCCAATTCGAGATCTCGAGCATTAGCGGCCAGTATGTCTTCTTTATTTTGCAAAAGCGCATCATGAATAGCAGTCAGAGCTGAATTTCTTGAGGCTGTTGGCAGTGTAGCCAGAATGTGAGAAGCAGTCTTGGCCCCGCTTGCAGCTTCTGCTGGGGTTGCGTTTGTGAGAGACATGGGGACTGAAGGATTTCGAGTAAAGAAACTCGAGAGTGATTCTAGAATGGCGGAAGAAAAATCCCGACCAGTACGCCTTTGTTAAGAAGGCTAGAGTGTGATTTGAATTCACCAGGAAAAATTATTGAAAAGTATCGAATGAATGAAGAATGCCTTTGTGCCAACTTGATTCGATGACTGATTTCTGTAAAGTTTGATACCACGTGATCGCGATCGGAATAGACGGCCGCTAGCGTATACAACTGGGAGCTCCAAGGCAACATCACAGGTTTATTGCATCTTCGTTCTCTCATTCAACTTACTAGCGATAGCGTTGAGACTTCTAACGCAGTCCTTCGAAGCTACCTAGTATCTTTGGCGTTTCTGGAGTTAACTTTCAGATTGTCCACTCTATTTTGCGTGGAAAATCATCTGAGACCGGCTCGAGCTCACAAGAGCTGCGTATTTAATCGATCGACTACGAAAGCAAACGCGCATTGCCTAATCGCATACTTCTACTCTCAAGATGGATGATTACCTCCCCCGCATGCTTTTATTTCCCCCTCATCCAGCGCCCTTGGTACCTCTTTCGGAGTCACAATATGATGACGGTATTACATCACAAATCGACATTTTAAAGAAGACGCCGGAAAAGACTTTGTTACAATCCACCTCCGGTGGTGAAAATCCTTTAGATGTGAGCAGTGGTCTTGACAATATAATTGGTCATGAGCTAATACATTTGAAACAGGTCATTAACCCCTCATTGAACACAGTTTCATACATCTACCTTTTGAATGCTCATATCGCTGCAGCTGCTAATAAGAACGAGAGGAACCTCAACTACGACGAATTATGGGATAAGGCGGCAGGTTTCTTACATACTTTCGATGGAAGGCAGATTCGATATCTTGGTGACGAGCTATTTAAAGTTATCAGCTTTGTAGCTTCATTTGCTTCGCAAAATCGCCAGGTGGGTAAATTACACTCCAGATCATGCAAGTAATACTAAAGCCAATATAGCCAGGCGCCGCCATCCCACCAATCCGAGAAGCTGTACTTCGAATCGATCCTTCAGGCTCAGTCCTTACCTCAAATCATTTGTATCTTGTTCGATTGGCTCTCCAAACACGATATTTCGATGGCGTCACTGAACTTATTGACAAACCTGTCCTTTACATACCTGCTATATCTCCAGTATCATACACAAAGTTTCCTTGCGAAGTCGACTTGCCAGCACATTCCTATGTCACTATTAAATCGAGCTTATCTTCTAAACTGAAGCCCCTCGAAGTTCTAGAGTACTTCTTTTTTAGCGGATCAATCTACATTGGCTTACAAAGATGGGAAGCTGCATTAGATATGTTGGAGAATGCTATAACATACCCAGTAATTGAAGGTGGTGTGAGTCTTGTTATGGTTGAAGCATATAAAAAATGGTTACTGGTTGGACTCCTCCAATATGGAAAGGTTCTCCAGCTCCCAAAAACTACCTCTTCTTCTGCCGCCAAAGTATACCATGTTATTGCGAAACCATACGAAGCTGTTGCCGGTATTTTTGAAACTGGAACAGCTTCTAGACTAAAGAGCGAGATTGAGTACGGCCAAGGAGTTTGGACCGATGATGCCAATGTCGGCCTAATGCTCCATGTCCTAAGCGCCTATCAAAAATTTCAAATACGTCATCTCGCCGATGTCTATTCGAAGATTGGAGCTGCGGACATTATGAGCCTCACGACGAGTGCAGAAACAGGCGCAAAGTTGACTTCAATCAAACAAATTGAAGATCTTCTGCAAAGCATGATCGCCGACGGTACCTTACCTGCAACCATGATTCGCGATCAATCTGGACAGGCAGTTCTGACATTCTCACCAGCCGGACGTGCCCTTTCAGAAGCCCAGGTTCAAAAAGAATTAGTGGCATCGACTCAACGTATCCAATATTTAGCCAAGCAAATTAAAATCACAGATAGGATATTGACACATGATAAGCGATATATTGACAGTGCTGTGAGGGCTAAGTTGAAGACGAAGGCTGCTGGTACATCAGGGGAGGTCATGGACTGGAATGCTGCAACTGAGGACGAGGATTTAATGACGGAGATGTATTGAGTTTAACCATGGCGGGATCAGTCAGTGAGTGGCTCAAGACGAAAGGGGGGGCTTTGGTCTTAGGAACACACGGTATGGATAAATCGTGAAAAGTCAGGCGAGGTTTGCTTTCACGCAATGCATGGTTGTGATACACAGTAAAGCCTTTCGAAGAAATCGAAAGCAGTGGCGTATGGGCGTCTTATGAAGATATGACAGGAATGATTCTATGAAATAGAGAAAACGAGGATATGAATGAAAGAACAAGCAAGCAAATGTGTATTATTTTTGGCCGTACTTTTCATAACTTTTCATACAATATTTGTCGTGATATTGAACATGAGTAATAACCACCAAACGCCTAATAGTATCAAGTACCTTCGTCATCATGTTAATCTACTTATTTATCAAAAGTGTTCTACCTCCACCTACCACTACCGCTACCTCAATAACCCATCTAGAATCCAGATCACAATACCCACATGCAAAGCAATGTACATCTAATCAATATTATACGCCTTGATCAACTCTGCTAACTTCAAAGCATCCGCACCAAAGTTCACAGGCGTAGCTTGCGTGACTTGATATCGAACCCTGTGGTCATAGTCAGTATCTCATTTATAAAACATATTGTGGGAGAAGGTTCCTGGAAGGTATCATACTTTGATTGCTCTTGGTAAACTTGACTTTTCGCTCTGCACTTGAACGCCATCATCTTGCAATTAGCTTCTTCGAATATCTTCTCCATGGCCGCCTGATCGTTTTCCTTCAACTCCATCATCTCATCCGCATCCTTTCCTAGGATGAGTCGTCCCACATCATCAAACGCCGTTAGCCACAGCTGACCGGTATGATCGTTGACGTTGAGGGATAGAATATAGCGATATGCTGGTTTGGGGTGATTTTGATTACATTTCTCGCAGCGCCATGTGCCATCGTTCTGGTCAATGACTTTCCTACTGCAAGTTTCGTTGGTACAGGAGGGGTAGCAGAAGTTGTCTTGTTTGATGTAGACGATAGTGGCTCTCGTGGAGAAATAATCTGGACTCTCCTCAGACATCCCAAGACCTTCTCGTGTGACTTGTTCGACGGTCTTGAAAGGATCTTGGCGGCCACCTGCTGCTCCGGCACTGGCCATGTTGCCTTGGGAGGCGAAGTTTTGTGTGCGACCTTGGGAATCGTACCATCCCTTGAGCTTATAGGCTTCTTGAATGTCCGGGTCGAAGGACATAGAGCCGGAGGATAGTAAACTTAAACTTCTGCCACCGAAATCGGAAACTTTGACGCCCTTAAAAGCTACGACCGACTCCGGGCTGGAATCAAAAGAGGTTGCCGTCTTGCCCCATATAGTCAATCGGACAGAATACCCAGTATCATCAACCAATGTCAACTCTCTCTTACTGTAAGGTTTTTGCGTTGACTTTGAGATAATTTCTGAGGTTTCTCCAACTTCCTTGAGCACGGCGATGACATCGACCGTGCTGTCTTTTTCGATATTTTGTAGATCTCCAATGTTGGAAAAATTATAACGCACTTGAGGGACACTATTCTGGTCTTCGGCTTTCTCTACCAAAGTATCTCGTTCGAACACGAGTTCGTAGTCATTATTTATGTTGGAAAATTGTCTCTTCGCAATTGAAACACGACAGGGACTTGTAATATAATAAACGTTGCCTTCCTGGAAAAGCTCATACAAAGCATCGCACTGTTCGTTGAAACCAGTGGCCTTGATCTCGCCACTCTCATCTAGAAGATTGACGCTGAAGAGCTTGCCCTCACTAGTTTGTTTGTGCCATGTTTTGATATCGGACTTGCTTGTAACTCGTGCTTTGATGGTCCATTTGTGAGCGTATGGTGATAACGACTCAATAGGATATATGGTGGCGTGAGATGATGAGCTAGAGGGTCCGGCACGGGATGGGAGCGCACGATCCTGAGCGGCGGGTTGTTGGGGTTGAGGTTTGTTTCCGTAGAAGCCACCTCCGGCAATTGTAGTATTGACTGGTTTAACATCTTCTTCGACCTTCACCGCAGTTGGCTCTCCAATCTTGTCCATTACTCCCAAGCTTTCGATGACATCAATGTCAAGAATAATCAGGATTCTAGTAAGAAATTAGGCAACGATCTCCTTGTAGGGCATTTGAGTCTACTAACCTTTTGCCTTTCACTTCATTTGCCTGATAATTCTTCAGCCGAATGAAGCAGCCTTTAGTTAGGTGTCCGTCATGTATTACATGATTTGCCTCTAAAATGCCGTCAGTCAAATCGTTCTCGTCGTGTAGTCTGGCTACATAGAAGTAAAGAGTGCTACCTACGAGTGGCAAGCATGCACTGTACGAAGTTCTGAACGTCGCTCACGACGAGTCTGAATCTTTCGGCCTGTCCTTCTCCTCCAGATCCCATTGGCTTGACTTGTACTACCTGACATACTGGTACCGGGAAATCTTTCATAACACGATCAGAGTCATTGAAGATTGCACTATCCAACGATTAGCATGAGAAGATGGTTTAAGAGGCTGCAGATACTTACTTCAAGGCACCTTGAGTGATTTGAGCTTTTGCGACCTCCATGATTATGAACGAATTTGTCCGTTTATGTGGTGTATTGAAAATATATGATTGTTTTGTTTTATTGACTTATCAACTTTTCGTATCTGAAGATGAAGTCGCGGTTCGTGTAAATTGATTTATTTCACGCGTCTTGGGACGTGCTTCGCTGGGCTAGCCTGATTATGTCACAATGAGCTAAAGCCACCCCGCCCTTGCGGCTTGTACCGCCCCTCTTCACGTGCCCTCCCGCTGCCAAGCTTAGTCCAATGTTCTAATACAAGACAACCAATTCAGCTTCCTAGTTCCTAGTTTCCCCTGTTAACAAAGCAAAATTATCCTACGAATACCTCAAAAATACATACAATATGGCCGACGAAATTGCTACCAGAGCTCCAGAGAGTGATGCCATGGAAGAATCAAAGGAGGTTCCTCAAGTCGCAAGCCCAATACCAGGAGATACACCAGCGCAAAGTGGTGCGAGTTTAGGTGTTCGTCGTTGAGACATGAATGGGAAGAGCATTACTGACTTTTTACAAGGAGCATTGTGTAAAGGATAGGCCTACACGTTAGTACTCTTGCTCGTCGAATCTGCAAATCCTCGATGACGAAGACATCAATTACTAACGGAAATAGCCTCTGGCCAAGGTTCATCTGGAGAAATTACACAACTTGGAGGAGTCGATGTTTACATTTCGAAACCGAGCGACTATCCTCATGCGCCATCGAAACTCTTACTTCTTCTTACTGGCGCCACAGGTATGCATTCAGTTAACAATCAAGTTCAAGCCGATAAATTCGCTGGCGAAGGCTTCCTCGTAATCATGCCCGATATGTTTCGCAACGACCCATTACCTGGATCGGTAACTTATGCGGAAGATAAGGATCCTTCTTTGATTGAAAAGTTGAAGATGCATGCAGCAGAGACAGCAAAGAGCTTCTTAGCAGATATGTGGCTCGCAAGACAAACACCCGAGAAGATCTTACCGGTTATCCACAAAGTTATAGAAGCCGCAAAGGACGAGTTCGCAGACGCTGTTGCAAATGGCGGTGGAATATATTCTGTTGGTTACTGTTTAGGTGGGAGGATGACTCTATTACTTGCAGGCGAAAAGTCAGATGCTGTTCACTGGGGTCAGCAACAAGTAAAAGATGAGGAAGCGGCCGTTCAAAGGAAAGGGCCATACATCAAGGCCGGTGCAATCGCTCACGCAACACTAGTTGGCAAGGAAGATTGGGAGGGAACGAAAGCCCCACTGGCATTTATTTGTGTCGAGGACGATCAATTGTTCTCCGATGAAGTCCAAGAGGTCGGCAAAACATACTTGACTGAGAACAACGTGGAACACGAATTCAAGATATATTCAGGCGTTCCTCATGGATTTGCGGTAGTGGGTGACTACGAGCAATTGAATATTAAGCAGGCACAAGCTGAGGCATACGATCAAATCTTGGCATGGTTGAAAGCACATTGAAAGTTGTTTGCTTGCTTCAGTTATTCTAAGGCGTTTGGTGTGTTGGCGATGGCGGCTAGTGTTACGACTATGGCTCAAGTTAGGGATGGCAATGCATTACAAGATTCACAAGGCAACTCAAGAAAAGTGTGCTATGATGTCAAGTTTTGAAATTGTGTATGGTTTCTCTATGCCAAAACTTCAAATCTGTAATTGTTCCGCTGGTGTCCAAGTACATTTGCACAAGATACTTCCCAAGTGGTGAGAGTCCGCCATCCTATATGGTAGTCGCCAATTACCTGCCCTCATTCCAACATCCACATTTTTTATCCGCCTCTACCAAAGTCATCCTTCTTTAGAGCCCCTCTCGCTTAAAATCATCCGGGTACGGCTGTACATTTGGCGAAGTAGGTACGTAGGTAGGTATAGAGGCTATCGAAAATGACACAGCTCTTGAGATAAGAGAGCAGCGAGATCATGGACACATTTTTACCTCTCTTCGGCAAAACGTTCGTCCACTGGTGCATATACTGTAGTATACAAAGGAATTGGACGAAGCCATATTGAACAAGTGTATTCCATGAACGTTTTTTATGTTATGTTTCTAGTATATTTACAAGTGTATTGAGTATTCTTTATCGAGTGTATGGTATGGTGTGGTGGTTGGGTCTAAAACAAAACGGCCATCTATTTTGTTGTTAGTAAAAAGTGCAATGAGGAAGATTACCGCATGCACTCTTCTGGAAATATCATAGGAATGACGCTGGCGTGGAACCCAACTCACCTCACCCCGCAGTTGTGCTAACGATTACTACTATACATATATACATATACATATTCACACACCTCCCAGACTTAGCCAAACCAGCCATTCATTACCCAGCTTACCCATACTCCCTCCAAATCCCTTTTTGTATATCCCGAACATAATCATATAAGCAAATATCAATAGCAATACTAGCCCAGCCGTATCTGCACCAACTCGAACTGAGATTATAGACACAAGTACAACGACAATTGAATAATTAATCGTCGTTCGAGATTTATTATTACTACTCGTAGATAAGTAAGGTATTATGTATAGCTGTCAGTTTTCTTTTCTTTTCTTTTGCTTTGAGGGGGAGGGGGGTTGCTATACCGGTATAGGTATAGGTATAGGTATAGGTATAGTACTACTTATTTTACTTTACTTTACTGTTTCTCTACCGGAGTGGAGGTGCGGCTGCAGATTTCCCTTCCTCTTCCTTTCATTCTTCCTTTCTTGCTTTTCCTGCTTCATGCACGCGCTTGACTTTACTTTAGCATGATATGCTATACTATTGGAAATAAAACGAAACGAAACGCCTTTCTTGTGAAGTAGTATACTATCTGGTCGAGTAATGTGTGTCTTTCTAGGAAAGAAAAGGGAGAAAGAAAAGAAAAGGGTAGTGATATGATGTGGGTGGAAGATAGTTGATATTCAAAAGAGATATGCGAAATAAAATGAAAAGAAAAGGGAGAGAAAGTAAAATAGAATGGTTGGTTGGTTGGTTGGTTGGTATGAGATAGGAGAATAGAGGAGAGTGTTGGAGAATAGCAAGGATAATAGGAATGATAGATGGAGAGGAATGGGATTCCAGGTGCTGGATAATGTGGATGATGGTGTTGTGTATGTGTATATGTACAACTTTGATCTGATTGTTTAGGGTTGATGTTGATGTTTATATTGGTGTGGTGTTTAATGATTATTATATGATGAATATGTATGATGAATATGTACTGTGATGGATGGTGTGATGGGATGGGATGACTGATTTCATCTAACATCTGATATTTTCAAACCTGAATATGAAGATGGATAGACCCTTTATATAACACTCTCAGCTGTTGTATGCAGACGGTAATAGCGAAAATGTATGATATGTTATGTATATGATACGTATATGATATGTGAACTAATACAGAATACAATGCAGTCTACTTACTTTACTACTTACCCTCGTCTTCTCGTCATCTCGTCTTCAGATACCTAGATCATCATAAATATAATCCATATCCCTTATCCCATACAAAAACTCTTCAAAACATATCCCATACAAACCGAGCACAGCACTTGCACAGCACTCACACCACCAAAAATACATGCGAATAATCAAATCAAATCAAAGAACAAAGCAGCAAGGCAGAAGAGAGCTTTCATCATGAACTTGGAGCACGGAGCATGGAGCACCTCTTCTTCCATAAGAAAATTTCTAGATATAGGTATAGGTATAGGTATAGGTATAGGTATAAATTTATCTCATACCCACTAGCGATCTTATCATGACCCCTAAACTCCATGTATGTATGCTAATTACCTCGATATATATACACGCTCCAAGTGACAAACTCCAGGCTTTAATTTGGTTCCTATGCTATTAATTGATTATCTCTCGAGTCTCGATCCGTATATCATCCTCTGCAGCCTACCTCCCTACTATCTCATATCTCTTTCCGTATCTGTGTCTGCGTGTGGATGGGTGTGCGTATGCGTATGCGTATTATAAAGATGCAATCTAATCCTCTCGACCACACAAGATACCGCAGTATCCATATCCATATCCATATCCATATCCATCCACAATCTCATTTCCATCCGCCGTCGCCATAACCCCCCTTTCCCCCCTTTAAATCTCGCATCTCCCACCCATCTGCCTCCATCCATCTCAAACACCAAACATCATCCTCACCCACTCCCCGGAACCCAGCCCTCCCCAATCCTCCTCATATCCTCCACGAATCTCCTACTCACAATTTTCTTCCCGCCCTTGCCATTCATAGGACTATGTTCGTCGGGATCGTAGAAGGGGTTTTGTAGGAGTCGTATGTAGGCTGCTTGCATTGCTTTGAATATCTGTTGGTTGTTGTTTGTTATTAGCTTTCCGTTGCTGTTGCTCTCCTTCTCCCTCTCACTATCTCCAATATCCCCATGATACAGAAACAAAACACCATAAAAGAATACTCACACTCCTCACATCCCCCTCCCTAACCCCTCCACCCCCCGTCCCATTATTCGCACCCCCTCCCCCTCCCCCTTCCCCATTCCCATTCCCATTCCCCCCATTTCCCCCTCCTCCTCCTCCTCCCCCACCATTCCCACCACCCCTAACCCCCCTCCCCCTCCCATCCACAAAAACCACAAACCGCACCCCCGTATTCGTCTCAAACCCATACGCCGCCAACCGCTCATCAACCGCATACAATAACCCTAGATCCCCCGTCAAATTCTGCCCCGTAGAACTCGTCCTGCTGCGCGCATCAAAGATATCGAGTGTAGAGCTTAGTAGGAGCGAGTATTGAAGAGGGGTGCGGAGGGAGTCGTGGATTGGGAGTGTGGTTTTGGAGGGGGAGAGGGAGGTGGAATTGGGGTTTGGGGGGTGGGAGGAGGAAGAGGATGTTGGGTAGGGTGGTGAATGGGGTGGGAAGATGGATATGTGGAGGGGGTTGTTCTGTGGGTTTATGTTAGCTTATGAGGTGTGTGGAGTTGGAGATATAAGGAGGGAAAGGAAATAGATAGAGGGACGACAGTATTGAATAACGAACATTTTTGCCTATTACACCCAGACAGGCAATCGAAGGAATAGTAGTCATGATGGTAAACCCTTAACTTTTTCTTCAATTCAACAAGAATGTTAAATAATATTTCTAGGTTCTAGGTTCTAGGTTCTAGGGTGCGAATTGGTAATGGTATGCGATGCGATCGATGATGATGATGATAGTGGTCTGCTGAGGAATCTCACAAGGCTGTGATTGTCGCGACAGACAGCAAACTACCTAAAAGCTTTCGGAAATAAATAGCTTTCAGGATTGCGCCACGTATTTACAAGCGGTAATTTGTATATATTTTGCATTGCGCGGAAAAATCATATGAGTAGCTTTCGGAGGCAACTTAATAAACTATATATATATATAAAATATAGTACTTCTAAAAGGTATTTATAGTAACCACAGTTCAGCCTCGTGGTGTCGTCATGAGCTCATCTATACTCGAGTAATCATTCACCTCCCTACCAAAAGGTCTGCAAAGACGCTCACTCAGTTTTCTTGATAGACGAGATCTTCTTTCGATACTGTTTATCTAACAGATTGACACAATTCATTTCCTACTCCCAGTCTATCCCCGAAAAGAAAGCACAAACTGTGTGAACCCAAGTAGATTTAGTCCTCTGCTCCAAGAGTTTCAGTCTCATCTAAAGCCTTCAAAGCCTCCTCAATTTCCTTGGGATCACTAATACCCCAAACACCACCCCCTTTCAAAGTATCCATTCCCCTCATCCCAACTTCTTTCCCCACCAAATTCCTCCCTACCTTCCCCGGTCCAATACCAATCCACCTCCTAACTTTCTCCTCCTGATCCAAGTACTTGATCGAATCCCACCATCTGACCGTCTCAACACAACTTCTCGACCACAGATCCTTGAGTTCCTCTTTACTTCGAAACGGCCTCGCACTAACATTACTTATGCAATCCATCGTCCCCGGAAATATCAATAAATCCTTATCCTCCTTCCCCTTCACCCTACTCTTCCCCTCCAACAACCTACTCATAGCCTTCGCCGCCGGCCTCATCAACGGACTATGAAAAGGACTATCACTCTTCAACCTCACCGCCCTAGGATCGTGACCCCCAAACTGTCTAACATGCGTCAACAATTCCTTGATCCTCCCAATATTCCCACTCAACACAATCTGATTCTTACTATTCATATTCGCGATCAAAACCTGTTGTATCGGAGGAACTTCCGCGCTCTCGGATTTCGACCCTGCAGAATCATGTCCGAGAAATTCGTGTATAGCTTCTATCAATGGAGCGAGGTGATCAGGCTCGGTAACTAAAGCCACCATTCCGTATTCCCCTCCATGTTCTTCGCTTGCCCGCCGTGAACATTCGGCCATGACTTCGGCGCGTTTGCGCACTAGATATAAACTATCCTCAAACTCCACATTACCCCCCACAACTAACGCAGCGAATTCTCCCAACGAATGCCCCAATGTAAAATCGACTCGTTCATGAGTCTTGAACCCGAACTCGCGCTCGAGTATTCGTAGAATTAAGATCGAGGAAGCCATGATAGCAGGTTGTGCATTCCCGGTAGCTGTAAGGATGCTATTTGGTCCATTGGCTATTATCGACGAGAGTTTGTAACCCAACAGGTCATCAATTTCTTGGACGATAGGTCCGGCGGTCGAGGGAAATGCTTCGAGCCATGGTGTTAACATGCCGACTCTTTGAACTCCTTGACCTTTTGCTTGTTAGTATATACATAGAACCAACACAACTACAGATACGCAAATCATGCAATCATACCAGGAAAGAACAACGCAGTTTTCGGCCTCGAAGACTTGGTTGATGAAGCATATCGTATCTCCTTTATCGACCCCGAAGCTCGTAATCGATATGTTGTGGCAGGATAGGTTTTGCTCGGATTAGATGCGCAGTCTTCAAGAAATGATACCGGTCGAACTGAAATGCGCCTGGGAACAAAGCACTTCATCATTAAGGTTGTCGAAGGTTCACGCAACGAATGGATGGGGTATCAAGGTATACTTGAAGACCTTATATCAAGAGAATATGTATTCTTTGAACGTTTGATTGACTCACATCTATCGAACTTTCCCGAGGTGATTAATGCAAGCTTCCACGGGTACAAACGCAGCCCTTCCCTCCGGACCCATGTTAGCCGACCGAGGAGCCCCGCAATCGATCAGCCAAGAAAGAAGGGGACCCCACCAAGTGATTGATTGATTGATTGATATGAAAAAGGTTGATGATGAATTGAAAGTTGAGTCAGAAGAGAAGTAGGAAGTTTAGTTCAGGATATGAATTCAATGAGTAGCAGTAAAGTAAAGTTCTTAATAGTAGTATTACTAGCCTAAATTCATGGTATTCTCACAGTAGTTTTATCTAACTCCATCTCCCAGTTCCTTCATTTATATTATTTCCCAAACGCCATTGATAAACCTAGACAAATGCTCCAAACGTTCCCAGTCTCTATAGAGACTCGTCTATGACTCAAGCCAATCAAGGAGCTGTGGTGTGAAATAACTGACGATAATAGTTGCACCGGCTCTCAAGATGCCCTCCGAAGATTCAAGGGCCATTGTCTTCAAGTCAAAAACACCAGCTTTTGCTCCTGCATGAATCATAGCAAATTCTCCACTAACTTGATATGCTGCAATAGGCATGTTCTTTCCGATCTCCTTCGCGTCACTGATGATATCAAGATATTGACTTGCTGGCTTGACCATGATAATGTCGGCACCTTCACCAATATCTCTTTCAATGGCTCTGCGAGCAAGACCACGACCTCCTGGGGGTAGTTGATAGCATTTTCGATCGCCGAATGAGGGAACAGAACCTGCTGCATCACGGAATGGTCCATACAAGCAGCCAGAGAACTTGGCAGCATATGACATCAATACGACTTTGTGTGCGATACCCTCCTCAATCAACTTAAGCTTAATAGCACGGATACGTCCATCGTTCATATCCGATGGTGCAACACAATGCGCACCGGCTTGAGCATATGCGATCGCAACATCCGAGACACGATCGACCGACAGCTGGTTGTTGAGACTACCATCGTCCCGTAGAATACCGCAATGTCCGTGAGAAGTGTATTCGCAGAGGCATACATCTGCCACGATAAAGAGTTGTGGGAATCGCTGACGGAGAAGTCGAATTGTAGCAATGACAGGACCTTGTGGATCATCTGCGGAGGTTCCGAGAGCATCCTTCGCATTGGGCGCAATTGGTACGCCGAACAATATGACTGATCTCAAACCCTTACGAACGAGAGGTTCTAAGAATGCGACAACTTTGTTGATGCCTCGGCGGTGTTGATCAGGAAGGGAGGGAATAAGAGTTTCTTCATCATCGATATCGGAAATGAAGAGGGGGTAAATAAGCATTGACTGTGGTCGCGGTCAGAAGCTGAAAAGTATGTACGTAGCCAAGTAAATCTTACCTTAGTCAATTGTCTCTCAGCCTGCCATGATCTTGCCAAAGGATGGCTGTAACCACCATGCAGTTGACTGCTAATATCTCCAGATATGCTCACGCTTGTCGCAGCTGTGCTTGCATATGATCTGGCTCTAGAGACGTGGGAGTCGGCTCTAGAGATATAAGATGCACGATCATCATAGGTCGAAACGGATCCTGCACCTCGAATCGGTGGTCGTCGCTCACTGGCAGCATCTCTGAATGATAAATCCTGTACAAGGCTAGAGAAAGACATGTTGGTACGTAAGTGAAGGGTTTTAAGATGTTGAATTGCCAATCAGGTTGATATAAACTGTGAAAATGTGGCGTAAAATGGAGTGGAATCTATGATCCAGACCGAGGTGGATGTTAGGTAATTATGGGATTCGGGTAAAGTCGTGTGGTTTATGAATCCAGTGGCTCTGATTGGAAGAAACCTTAGGTCAAAGGTAAAGTATAGAAAAAGTTCTTTGAGATAATGAACAGAAAGAAAAGTTTTTCGAGATTATATAAAGGTGTAAATAGCCTATGTAATAATAATTCTCATCACAATAGTCCGAATAGTCCGAATACGATCTCTCCGTGTTTCGAACTTTATCTCAGACTTGTCAATGAGCATCCATATCGATGTCATCCATTACCCGATAAGGTGATTCAGCTCATAAGGTGATTCAGCTGATAGCTACGGTAACCGAATAGATCCTTCCAGTCTTCCAGACTTGGAAAGATTTTCAAACCATTTTGTACAGATGCTGACTCCCTC
Organism: Sclerotinia borealis F-4128; assembly: GCA_000503235.1. Classification (NCBI taxonomy): domain Eukaryota; kingdom Fungi; phylum Ascomycota; class Leotiomycetes; order Helotiales; family Sclerotiniaceae; genus Sclerotinia; species Sclerotinia borealis. The sequence continues at coordinate 143,430 of KI628563.1, forward strand.
TTTTGGTTTGTGATGGAAAGAAATAGCTTGATAATAAGTCTTTCCTTATTGGCATACCAGTACATAGCTTGTAAAAGGGGTATACATGGGGCAAACATCTAATTATCAAAACTGAACATAGAGTAACAAATTATTGAAACCTAAAGTCTTTGAGAGTAGCCCGGCCTGTAGTTCACCGTAGTCATAACAATAATATTACCAGATTTGTGCAAACCATCCGAATCAAGGCTGAATATCAACTCAAACAACCTCGAAGAACCTCGAATAGCCTCGAATAGCCCTATCTATCCAGAGCTCCGGTCTGCCAGTCTGCATGAACACTCTCCTAAGCTATATCGATCATCATTAATATAAGGGGACATCCCCTCCACATGGTTTTCTAATCTGGGGTCTCATCCTTCGAAACTTTTATCCGTGGCGATGGCATCAACCCCAGACGCTTCCAGCCCAATGCAATTCAATGACATGTGCCGGCAAGACTCTTGTACGCATGTCAGCACTTAACCTGTGCTCCTGTTCCTACGTTTGCAGAGTCTCCGCGGAAAATATTCCCGGAGTAGCATTGCCGGAGCAGCTTTGGCGGAGTAAGCACTCCCCACTTACGGGGAAAATGTTTGGAGCATGGGTTGGAAGGGCTGGATGGCGTAATTAATTATTTCAACACCACTGGGGGAGTAACAACCTACTGAATTATCGTTCACCTCGACCTTCCGAATTCGATTTTCCCTGTATTCTATATCACATCTGCCATTTGTATAACGGGGGCTAGTGTCTGGTTTTGAAAATGGCTTTGGGCATGAGGCCAAGCGATACAAGAAGTCCATCAACGATATTGGCGAACGTATTTGGTGCCCTTCTTTTGTAGTTGTACTTGGAATGAGGACTGCGCTTCTCTGCACATGAGTAGTTACTCTCAATTAAGCACTGGCCTGGTGTACTTGTTGATGTGCTGGAGGGCCATACCTCATGCAGTAGAAAAGAAACTGGTACAAATGTTCCTAGTTTGAAAGTTCTGGGTATGGGCTGCCAGTACTTGCTGGATTGGAAATTTCAAGCGATAGAGCTGTCTTGACACACAGGACATGGGGATCGGTATAAAGATACAGCTTGAGAATTCAGCCATAGGGCAGCCACTTGGCATTGAATGTAAACCCTTCTTACTTGAGCATTTGACATTGTAGATTCAACAAACACAACGCTTTCATTGTTGAGTACCCTGTTGGACTTGAAGTATGTGTACAGATTGAGTGGAAATTTGAGACAAAAATCATAGTTTAGTAACTAGCAAAGTAAAGCAGAAGCAGACCACAACTTAATTGTGTATCATTCAGTAGATGATTGCAAATTTCTTTTGGTCAAGAATATTGCATAATAAAATGTTGTATGAATCACCTGGCTAGCTGTGGTGGAAGAGTTAAAAATCTTGATCCAGAACATTCATTCACTTGGCCTCGAAGTAGGAGACCAGCATTTTAAGTACTCGGCTAATCAGGGGCTGAGTAACAAAAAAATGCAGTTCTGGTATGGTCAACACCAACAATAATGTTTCTGGTCCAGAACAGGAAGCCACGAAGATGCGATGCTACTGTATTCGTCGAATGGTGTATTCATATGTATAACATATTAGTGAGAAATATGGTGCTGACATATGTTCTTTGAACAATAAACATGCCATTGAGGCAATGATCAAGAGTGAGATTGTATTTTCCTGTGTAAGAATAAATTTGTGAGAAAATGTTAAGCAACAACAGATTAAATGGCACTTACAGATATCATGCCTAGTCCTTGCTTATTCAAATCTTTCAGATGGAAACAGTCCCTGAGTAGTTTCTTCTTGCTTGTGCCAGTGAGTAGAAGTCAGTTTGGTCCTTTGACTCATGATGAAGGAATTTTAAGATAAACACTGTTGTCAGCTTCCATTCAATTGATACAATAAAGCTGTAAGCCTGGAAAAAGAAGTGCTTTTCTTATTTTAAAGGATGGTAAATTGGCATTGGGGTTTGATCGAATATGTGTAAAGTGTCTGCCATCTTCAACAACGACGGAGAGAGGTCTTTGTTATCAATGCAAATAGAAAAAGTCCATGCACCGTACCCAAGCCTCGAGAGAACATTATTGAGGAGTATTATCGGTATTGTTCTTTGATACAAGGAAAGATCTTGGTAGTTGGTGTAGAAGTATGTAGTGCATAGTTGCTGACACTTGCTTGTTGTTGTCTGGCGACGTATGAGTGGGAGCAGGACATAGAGTTGAAGACTTTTGCGCTATTGCGTGCGATTGTGAGATTCTGCGCCAGCCGAATCCAGGATTACTTGATGTATGTGTGTGCGAAATATGGGAGTTGGGTGGTTTTCATGAGTATTCAAAATGATCCAAGGTTCGAAAGCGTCAGGGAGCCTGGGGCCAATGTAAAATATACTATGAAGTCTAATCGGAGGCAGAAGGAAGGAAGGTCTCTAGTTAAATGTGACTATTAGCTGATTTTCTGATACTAATGAGTAGCCTGAGTAGAGTCTAAGGAATTCTGAAAGGATGTTGGCAACACCCTCGAGCTTTCAACAGTGTGCAGTGGACTTACAAGCAAATCACAGTGTGATAATATGTCTGATACTGGATAAAAAGATCGGATTGTTATTTCATTGATGAAATCTTCATGACCGCGCCGTGTTGAGTATTTAAACAATCCAATTGATTGGTATCCAGAATGATGATGCTAGGTCAGAAGCAGATTGAGATTGATGAAAGCATAGAATTGTTGGTTCAATTGCTACTGATGAGCTTGACAATTGAAGGATTCGCTGAGGTATTGCTGCTGCTGTCGCTGCAGTACATGATGATCTATCTGCGGCTGCTGTAGATTCCCCTCCGGCATGATGCTTTGGTAGATGATAGTTCCTAGTTAATGCAGATAGGATGGCATAGACAGAAGTCTGAGGGGGATGGGCATTCGATTTCTCTCTTATTGTGCCTCATTGCATTTGAGATGGTAGAGGATATGTCCTTCTGCTGGTAAACATTTCGAGTCCTAGAAAAGGTTCCAGAAGATGTCTTCATTTCTCGAGCTCTGTGGAGAGGTGCTAGGGGGTGAATCATTGCTGTAGCTGGCTGAAAGTAAAAGGGCTACTGTTGCGGTTCCAGAAGCTGTCCGGCCTTTCTCGAGGTCTGCGGAGAGATACCAGAGGAGGAGATTAATAGTAGCTACGGCTGATTCAATGTGAAAAGGTTACTGTTGCGGTTCCAGATGCTGTCCAGCCTTCCTTGAGCTCTGTGGAGAGGTACTGGAGGATTTAATAGTCCTGCAGCTGGTTCAAAGTATTAATATACTACTGGGTCCTCTGGATAAGTGTGTAACAAGAGAGGTAGTTGTGGTGTTCAGATTGAGTCCCTTTCACAAATAGTCTCGAGGTAAGGTCGTTAAGGTAATGACTGGTGTTCGAGAAAAGCTGTATGATGTTTGAATTCTTTCTTTGACAAAACAATCAAGTTAACACCTACTAATACTATCTTACATCCTTTACTGTTTAATAGAATGATTTGAGATTACCTATGTCAAAATAAGGTCTTAGAATCATTTCTTAATCTGGGTACACTCCCCTGCCTTCATACTACTTCCTCATCCGGACTTCACTGCTGTCAACCCCAGGTTTTGTCCTTGCACATCCCCGTCTACTACTTACCTGGAGGGGTACCTTATTTCACATTGTGGGTGTCTCAAACTCAAATCTCTTTACCCCACGCTGTCAAAATATTCTCTCCCTCAACCTCTACAACCCACAACCACCCCATTCCATTTCCATCATACCATAAGATCCATTGTCAAACATACATCAAAAGCTTCCATATTTTCCATGCTAATTTGACAAGACGAAAGAGCTACTATTACGGCTTGAAAGACAGATAATCGCCCTGCTCCTTTGAGGTAAGATCGCATCCATCCCATCCCTTCTTCCTCCTTCTCCATTATTACTTCAACAAATCTATGGTTATTATCCATTTATTTGGGATCAAGAGCATAAGAGACTTGAACTGAGGTCGTACAATCAATTACTGTTGATTGTACCCGTCGAACTTGAGTCTCTGAACGCTCTATCCTACTACAGCCTGCCTACGCCTTCCTCTCCCCTCATGCTTTGGAAGAGAATAATTTCCAAACGCACAATCACCGAGCTATAGTTGCACGATCAATTGAAGTCTAGTATACTATTCGTGCTACTACTCGAAGGTAGCCTACGCGCTACCCCTGAATCCCCTCCTTCCTTCCCTCGTTGTCTTCAATCTTATCCATCGATCTTGCCTTGGCTAACAACATTCACTACCCACAGTTTCTAGCCATCACCACCTACCTCTCTCCACGTTTTTCCATTATACCTTGTACACGGCCGTCTTCCTCACACGACCACCGTCTTCGTCATGGAGACTTATGGCAAGAAAAAGAAGAAGACTCTGATGGGCTCATTTGCTTCACTCAGAGACTCGCAGTACATCAAAGCAAAGAAGAATAGAGCGAATAAGAGAGGTCAGTTATTTGATTTTAATAATGTTCTCCCATCCCAAAGATCAATCCAAAGATCAATCCAAATAGTTGTTCTCAATTTTTTGCAACCATGCTTGATCATGTAGCAGATGGTCGAGCAGCTCACTTCAAATACAAGATGTTTCTTGGAGATGCTTTATTGCTATTTCATCTGTTTGATATCATAAAGTTGATTCGATATCGTGCTACAACTTGGAAGTCGAGCTAATATGAGATTTTCAACAGAGTCAAGCACGCGCCAATTATCGGCTTTTCACTCGACAACCGGTATTGAAGAACAGGAACCAGTTGAAGAAAGTCCAAATGAGCAAAGCAGTGATTTGTTAGATGAGCCTGTTGTCAATCAACCAAGCGTTGCGGCTACAACCACCGAGAGCAACCTACCACAATTGCCAAGTCTCAATTTCAGTGAAAAGGAGATGTGGATTACGGGAAAGACCACTCTTACCGAAGCTAATGACTCTAATGGTGATTGTCATGCGGAAAATCCTTCATCTCACGCACGAAAGAATTCTGCGCCTCCTATTCCGAGGAAGTCATCTAAGAGAAAGTCGGAATTGAAGACGGCTCGTCATAGGAGTCCAACGAAGGATTTACAATATAGAAGATTTGCCAAGGAGCCAAATTTTCGAGCCTCAAGCAGTTTTCGCGAGCAAGCTTCCGGAAGCCCATCAAAATCAGTTGCCAGTCCTTCTGATCCGAATGTTATCAATGCTTCCGTTGCTCGAACCCTCAAAGCAACTGAGGAGCTCAAGGCCGGCTCGACCAACTCATTGGTTGTCGAAAAAAAGCGACGCTTGAAGGCTGGAGCTTTTCTCAAAGTCAAGAATGTTTTACAAGGAAGTTTTCGTCGTCGCAAGAATGATAACAGCCAAAAGGATTCATTGGTTGATTCCCCTCTCGTCAACCCGCCACAAATCAATGATCACGTTCATAGACGCTCAAAGTCTCTGAGTGATACTGATATGAGACTCAATGAGGGCAAGTCCAATTCAAATATCTCCTCTTTCTAAACTGGCGATGCTAACTCTTCCCATAGCCCAGAATTTGAAGGATAATACCAAACTTCGAAATTTAACAGGAAACCTGAAAATCCCTAGAAAACCACTGAGAAGTGATGCGAGATCAATTCACAGTCAGCATTCGACTATGACCGACCCATTCACCGAGCCACCGAGTTCGAGTGATCAAATCATGCCTCCTCCTGCCTTCGGTGGTCAAATGTTTGACCAAAAATCCGCACCAGAGTTCCCAAGTCCAGAGCGGAAGAACAAGAAAGTTTCAGCTCACCAAAATAACAAAGGCTTCGACGACCTGGATTCGTTGCTCACATCAAGCCCATTGGCTCAATCTACCCCAAGACTGCGACTTGAATGCAACCATACCGATCCCGATAGAAGTAGAAGAATGCAAAAGGTGGACGCAGGATCTCCATCTGTGCTTGATCATAACGCTTTTGCTGAAGACAGCGAAATCTATCAAGGTATGCTCGCTGGTAGTCCAGTCAAAGTAAAGGACCAACCCCAACCCGAGCACATTCGAAATCTTGTACAGCAGGTTGGCATACTTAAGGAGAAGACAGTCAACAATTTTGCTGCCGCGGTCGCTGCCGTTCAAACTCTATCTACATCTACAAGTGATTCGGGGTTTGCTCCGCTTAATCGGAAGCTAAAGAAACATCCTTCTCCAAGCAAGGCACAACTAGAAGTATTGAGTAGAAATCTTCCAAACTTCGCTGACCCCAAGCCTGTTCTCTACCGTACTCACAAGCACAAAGACAGCAATGACATCAACAAGGCTAACTTTGCTTTGAGGGAGAAGCGTAAGAATGATCACCAAGAACTCTTGGAAGGATTACTTACTTCAGATGATGAGGCCGAAGACTGTGAAGAGACCGAGCCAAGCTTTCATGGCTTTCCTCAAAGAGCCCATCGGTTGACCAGATCATCGGCTTCTCTTCCGCTAATTGGTATTACGTCCCGACCTATCTCGGCAAGTCAGTCATCGCCAACCCTTGGTGTCGAAGGTTTGGAGGTTGGAGCTTCTGTTCAACCTAGAAACATCATGGATCAGGATGATTCAATGATGGACCTAGATGAATTACAGTTAGTTTCAACATCTCCTCCAACTCAAACCTTTCATAGCAATGAGAGCACCGGCGATCTTATCGTTTTCTGAGAGATGTATCTTTTTCTTGCTAATCAAGGATTTTCAGATGGGACGAAACCATGTATGATGTCGGTGTGAAACATTACTAAAATCCATTCGACCTACCATTTCCTTATACCTTTGCTCGATTGGAACTACACGTTGTTGCGATACCCTACAATTTCCTTGGAGTTTGTTTCAATTTGGTCTTCTTTGCTGTTATTACCTGGTACATTACTCATGCTACGGATTTCTTATGCTTTCATTTCTTCTTTTTCGAGCGGTAGCAGGCGATCTTGCTTAGATGATTGATACCTCAACTCTACTAGCACTTGTAAAGAGCTATTGTCTGAGCTGATCACCTTGTTGCAGTTCCACTTATTCATTGTCGTACTTTGCTTATAATTTGAGGATAATAATGGTGTATCGCGATACGATACGATGGACGCATGACCTGGGACGATATCTATGAATCTGTTTCTGTTCTTTTTTTTATGGATTTCTTTGGTGCTTTCTCTCTTGTCATCTTGTCTACTCGAACAAGAAGAGGAATAATGTTGTGGAAGGATGGTTTATTTGAAAGAAATTGGGAGGATATAATTGAGAATTGTGGGAGCTTGTGGTGTGGAATATGGGACGAATAACACGAGTACATTGGAGGATATTATAATGGACGGAATGATGATTACACATCATCTGGTATACTTTGGACAATGGAGTCTCTTCTCCGAGACTTCATTAACCATTCATATGCTGGATGACATTAGGGTTTGGCAATATTCCAGATAGCTCAATCTGCTAGATTTGCAACTGGATGTTGGGCTAAACTCACTCACGAACGATGACGAAAAGGCTTACAAACAGGAAGGGTTTACTTCACCACCAAATATTTGCATTACATTGTTTTTGATTTTCGATTAGGTTCACCTCATCCATCATATATGGTTGCTGCATGGCTTGATGTATGTAGAACTAGAGTATCTATCTCCTTGAGGGATTCTTACTCGGTTTTGCATCACACTGATCACAGTACATAGGTAGATAGGCAGAAGAAATTCAAAACATATAATTTGCTATATAATACTGAATAGAGTTTATGATATGATGTGATGATGTGATGATGTGGTTTGATGTGATATGATATGGTTTGATATGGTTTGATATAGCACGATGTTCCGTTATTATAAGATTATGTTTACCAAAATATTAATTCTACTTATACTCGAGTATGGTCCTCTTAACTTGAATTGTAATCCGATTGTGTGTACGAGTATTAACTAAATATATAACTCTAATTCGACGAAATATCATATCAACGAAAAATTCTTATCCTCCTCTCATCTCCTCTGCTCGGCTAAGCTGCTTTCTGGGTATTATTTTTATTTTCATTTTCATTTTCATCTTCATCTCCATTTTCATATATGTATATGTATATGTAATACAAACACTCTTTACTCGTTACTTCTGACCCTGGCATGATCCTTCGCGTGTCGATCGATCGGAAGATAGGTAGGTAGGTAGGTAGCCTGTGGGTGGTAGGTAGGTAGTGTATATTCAACACGCAGTAACATAACTCGAATGACTACCGGTACCCCTCCCATCCGTTCCTCGCATTCTTCGGGTTCCTGCGGCCTGTTATTTTTGTTGTTAGTTAGTTATTAGTTGTTACTCGTAGTTTGGTTTGGTTTGGTTTGGTTTGATTTGTAAATTTAATTTTTGTATGGAAATATTAGGTTATGGAAATTATATACTCGTCGAAAATGAATATACACATGGTTATAAGAATAAAAATAAGAATAAAACTATACCTTTAACCCAGGTTTCCTAGTCAAGCGACCCCGTAACTTCATCATCGCCCCGCTGATTTTATCCCCAATGCTGGGTTTGCGTTGGTGATGATGTGGTGGTTGTTGTGTAATACCGGCTGTGTGATTGTTGTGGTGGGTTTTATGAGTGTGGTTGTGGTTGTGGTTATGACTGTGGGTGGAGGTGAGCTTAGGGTTGGGAGAGGAGGTGGAATTCTCATAGGTGCGCTGGTGGGTTTTGGCGCCGCGGAGACGGGAGAGCAGGGAGGGGCGTGTGGTTATGGTTGTGGTTGTGTGGGCCATTTTTGGGGGGTAGGGATGGGTTTGATTTTGGGGTGTTGGGGTTGCTGTTGGGGGTTGGACTTGGGTATGGGTATGTGTATGTGTGAGAGGTGGAATGGGTGGATTTGGTGGTATGGTGGATGGATGTTGTAGTGGTATGGAAGTTTTATATGGAGATGAAGATGGAGATTGAGATTGAGATGGATTCGGTGTTTTATGATAGCTTTTGATAAAAGAAGATAGCGTTCTCAGAGTAGCTTTATCTGGTAATTGGGAAGTATCTGGATTCTTGAGGATAATGTGGGTTTGTGATGAGGATGTTAATGGGATAGGAACAAGTATGGGATTGGGATTAAGAATAGGAGGGGACATTTCGGTTATTTTTATAAAAAAATCTGATGGACTTGATGGTTACTGAATGGAGGGACAATTGTGGAGGATAGGATGGGTCTCAAACTGGGAAATTTCGACTCAACGACGCAACGACGCAGCAAAAGTTGTGAGTGTGAGTGTACTTGTGCAACAACTACTCTACTACTGTATGGTATCACCTAGGTAGGTATCGAAGAGAAACTTGATTTCTTGATATCGTGAAATGATAATGACGTACGAGTAAAGGAAGGGGCCGCACTTGGGTGATTGTGGCTGGTGGCTGTGCTGTTTTATATTGGCAGATATCTTGGCTCATGCCGAACATTTTCGAGAATAGAATCAAATACAAGTACTGAGTAGGAAAAGAAACATCGAACGTACAAATGAAAGCTGGCACATACTCGTAAAACAAAGACAGAAACAAAATACAAACCTCAACCACGACCTCGATCTCGAACTTGAACTCAAGCTTGTGATAAGACCCGTGGAAAGCCATACTCAGGTAGTTTGCTCGCAATGAAGGAAAATACTATATGAGTACTGTGTCTAGCTAGGCATTTGAACGGTAAGCTCATTGGAATTGAACACAAACTCATGACTACATGAGAGATATCATCCTCAAGGTGAGTAGGAATGAAGGTCAGGATTTACATCGCAATAGATGTTTAACCTATCCAACAATGGTAGAGTATAAGATATGAAGTACAGTATACGAGTGTACACCAAACAGATGGTTCGTTCGCATTACTTACTATAAGTGTGCCAGGCCAGTATAAAGAAAGCTTCTTTTCTGTTAAGCACTGTCGCCCAGCCAGCAGAAAGATAAAGAAAATATAAAAACGATAAAGGGATATCATAATCCTTTATACCTATTGAAGTTGGTTGAGAATACTATACCGGCATTTCATACTATAGATATACCAGATCAGTCAATAGAAAGCTTCCTTTCTACTCGAGTATTTTTATTCATTATTTATCGGTAAAAGTTATACAACAATGATAAAGGGATGATCTTGATCCTTTATATACCTGTTGGTTGAGAATACTATACCAGCATTTCATACTTATATATATACCAGATCAGTCAATAGAAAGCTTCCTTTCTATTGAGTGTTGTTATCTATTATTTATTGGTAAAAGTTATACAACAATGATAAAGGGATATCTTGATCCTTTATACCTGTTGGTTGAGAATACTGTATCAGCATTTCAAATACGCATCCTGTAAAACTCGAATTCATTTATGGCATTTTGCAATTCTCGATGATTTCCATATCCATATCCGGTTGAACCTTTATAACTAACCTGGTAAGGTTATTCGGTAACATTTCCGACTTGACCCCTCCTTATTAAGTCTAGAACTCTTACCTCACTCATCATATTAACTTTACATCATCGATCTCGCTACAAAATGAAGAAATGAACAAAAGCTACAATATGGATATCGGAGCATTTGATCCATCTCTTTCATCAAATAACTGATCATCAAACGGATTTCTTGGAAAATACATCATCATACATACGAGTACAATCGTATCGACAAAGTATAAAAAAAGATGAAGTTCTGCTTGGGTTGGTTAAGAATCTTCTTTCTATAAACATTTTGGATATCACTTGAATATTCCCTGCCATCTTTATCTTCTCATTAATACCAATTTACTTCAACTTCACCTAATAATCACAAATCATCCAAATAATAATTATGACTTCCAATAAGGGTCACTTCGAACAGGGTACGTTATGAAGATATTCCCCCAGTCCAGCAGCTCTTCCTTCATGTATTCAGCACAATATACCCTCTCACTTCATTTCATACCACCATCATACCATCATACAGTATCCTAATCAAACATATTCATAGGATTTCAACCACCCGTATCCCATCAATCTTCCGCACCAGGTAAACAAACCGAGTTACCTAAAGAAGCCATCAACGATCAACTCCCCACCGACGATGACGGCTATCAACCATACCTCGCAGCCGGCAAACTTAAGGGCAAGAAAGCCTTGATCACCGGTGGTGATAGTGGAATTGGTCGTGCAGTCGCCATTCTATATGCAATGGAAGGAGCCGAAAGTTCCATCGTCTACCTACCCGAAGAAGAAAAAGATGCGCAAGAAACCAAGAAATTGGTAGAAGCCAAGGGTGGAAAAGTACATTTGTTCTCGGCGGATCTGAAGAGTTCTCAGGCGTGTAAGAATATTGCTGAGAAAGCCAAGGAGGCGATGGGAAGAATTAATATTTTGGTTCTGAACCATGGGACGCAGATGATGGTGGAGACTATTGCTGATTTGTCTGAGTATGTGTTCTTGATTCTTATTTTTGTTTGACATATAATGTACTTGATGTTGATGGATGCTAATGATTGATATAGAGAGCAATGGGTTAATACCTTCAATGTGAACATTCATCCTTTCTTCTTCCTGTCCAAATATATCCTCCCACAAATGTCACGCGGAGACACAATCATCACATGTGCCTCCGTAAACCCTTACGTTGGTCGTCCTGATCTCCTCGAGTACGTATTTCCATTTCTTCCCTCCTTTCCTTCCTTCCTTTCCTTCCTTCCTTTCCTTCCTTCCTTCCCTTCCCTCCTTCCCTTCCCCAAAACACCCTCCTCACCACTCTCACCCCCTAACAAAAAACCCCAGCTACACCTCAACCAAAGGCGCCATCGTCGCCTTCACCCGCGCCCTCTCCAACCAACAAATCGCCAACGGCATCCGCGTAAACTGCGTTTGTCCAGGACCCATCTGGACCCCCCTTATCCCAGCAACCATGAACGAGAAAGCTCAAAAGGAATTCACAAGTCCGATGGGTCGACCGGGTCAACCATCAGAATGCGCTACATGTTTTGTGTTTTTGGCGGGGCCCGATAGTAGTTTTATTAGTGGACAGAGTTTGCATCCTAATGGAGGGGTGCAGGTTGGTTCTTAGTTAGAGGAGGGGAAGGAGGAGAGGGGGGATGAAAGGTGTATGGTATGTAATTATCGCATAATAAGAACAAGCAGTAACAGTATTCACCTCGCTATATTATTATTCATCTAGACATTAATAATATCCTACACCTCCTTATTCCGTACTACACATGATATAATATGACATTCCATCACTAACTAGCCTTGGTATAAGGTTATATTACAAATTTCCACAATAGCAGTGTTTAATTCCATGATGGGATACAGTAGCTACTGTATTGTAAGATTGTTGTATTACTCGTACTTTACTTTACTTTACTTTATATGAATAATAAGTATGAGTACTCGAGTAGAAATAAAGAAATAAAGAAGTACCTAGAGAAGTAAGTTAGGAAAATGATCAAGACTCAAGACTCAAGACTCAAGACTCGAGAGAAAGCTTATGCTGTAAGGTTATTTGCGTAGGTATTGGTAATCGTATACCGGTATTGTAGTTGTGTGTTGTAGATATAGATATCCAAAATCAGAGAATTAATAGTTGTTTGAGGAGATAACCCTAGATGATTGAGATGATTTTCTCTTGTACTCGAGTACTCGTACTGAATAGATAGAGTGATTATGTAATATATCATATATCTCATACTGTAACGAGTACCGAGTAGAGCAGGAAGGTACAAAATGAACCTCTTTTTTTCTACTCTTTCATTCATCTACGAGTAAAAACAAACAGATAACTGAGATATATCTCTTAATCTTACCCCACCAAACACCAGAAACAGAAATAGATCACCATCCAAAGATACCGAGGTTCAGAATTCAAACGCACACCACTTAAAACTTCGACACCTCTTTTTGTAGGGGGGATGGATTGATACCTTGGTACGAGTAGATGAAGGGGTTTATATGTGTCATGAGGTAAGGCAATTACTATGTTGGAGGTGCTGGGAGATCAGATGTGTGTTACTCTATCCAGGAGAGGAAAAGATGGAGAGAAAAAGATCTCTTCTGCCGATAAACGAGGTACAATACATACAATATAGTGAGGTAAGGTAAGGTAAGCTGGCTCGTAAGTTGTTGCTAATGGGTAGCTAATGGGATGTACGGGACGGGGACGAAAGCTTGAGATTGATTGGCATGTGTCAAGATCCTTTCTTGCTCTCTTTCTTTCTATCTTCCTTTCCTTCTTTCTTTCTGACACTTCTTCCTTTCACTTCCTTCTGCTTTATACAATACAATTCAGTAAAACACAAAGGATTCTCAAAAGAACCTCATCTCATCTCATTTCATATTCCACATCTTATCTTCTTGAAAGAACACGCCCACCACTCCATTGAAACCACCAACTCCACCAACTTCCACCACACAAATATCTCATATATATATCCTCAACATTCCCCAATCCAGAAATTCCTCATCCCACCCCACCCCCCCAAACCCCAAAAAATGTCACCCATCAAACCCTTCTGGTCTCAACCATCGCACCCCGAAATCCAACAAGTCATCCACGGCGAAGATGAGCATGGATATACGACGGAATCGCTCTCCCGAGTATCTCTTCCCCCCTTTGCAATTTTTGCAAAATTGGTTGGTTTTTTTTTTCATTTCTTCCCTTGCTTCTTATCTTCCTCTCCTTCCTCTCTCCTTCTTTCCCACTCTTCCTTTCACGCATTCATGATGGATGCAATATAGAATATGATTATGTTTATAAATAAGGAAGGAAGAAAGAAAGAAAGGACTAATATGATAGTCAGGATTTCCCACCCTGTACACTCGCACCCGAAGCTACTTATGCTACTGTTCAGATGGATACCAATGCGCATATGAATCTCAATTCGGATTTATTATATATAAATCATTCCTGCGAGCCATCACTCGTACGCCTTCCCCTCTTCCCTTCCCCTCCCCTCCCATATTCCCCTTTCCCCCCTTCCCCCCCAAATTTCCCATCCCATCCCCTCCCCTTCCTTCTCCCCTCTTCTCTCCCCCCACAAAAACTAACCCTCCCCTCCTCATAGATATTCGACCCCCAAAACCACGCAATCCTAGTATCCCAATACCCCCTCTTCCCCAACACCCCCCTAACATTCTTCTACCCCTCCACCGAATGGCACATGTCGCAACCCTTCACCTGTACATGCGGCACCGAAACTTGTGTAGGTGAGATACGGGGGGCGGGACAGATGAATGAGGTGGATTTGCAGGGGAGATGGTTGAGTGCGCATGTTAGGAGGGGGTTGGAGGGGCGTGCGCAGGGGAGGGAGAGGGAAGGGGTGGAAGAGGGGGAGGGGAAGGGGGTTGGGGTTGGGGATGAGAGGATAGTAAATAAAAATGGAAATGCAAATGCAAATGGCACGAAAAGCGCAAACGAGAACGTCAAAACACCAATAACCCCAGAAATCAATCAAGAAGGTCATATAAATGAAAGAAGAGGGGTGACGAGTAGGGAGATGAGCGGGGAGATGGGTGGTGATACTTTGTAGAAGGGTTTGGGGGATGAGTGAGGGAGGGGAGGGGAGGTGAGGGGAGATTGGGGAGATTGGGGGAGGAGGGAGGAGGGGGTTTCCTTTGTTTTTTTTTGTCTTTTTCGTGATTTTATGATTTTATTCAGACAGTGCGTATTGTATTATTCTTCAACAGAACAAACAGAACAACAGAACAATAGCACAGTATAGAATAGAATAGAATAAAACGGGATATTGCGAGGGTAGTATAGTACAGTATACTATGGATATAGCGAGTTGAGATCTCAACATCCTATACTCACTAGCAGTACTCTGTAGGTAGGTAGATAAGATATCTACTAGTATTATCTTAACATCCGAGTCCTAACCTAACCTATCAATCATCCTATCATCCTGTTTGTTATGTTTTTTGGATTTTGGATTTTGGATTTAGGATTGGATTTTGGATTGGACTGGATTGGATTGGATTGGATAGATAGATACATGAGTAGATAGATATATGAGTGAGTGAGTGAGTGAGTAGGTAAGTGAGTGAGTGAGTGAGTAAGTGGGTGAGTGAGTAAGTGGGTGAGTGAGTGAATAAGTAAGTGAGTATTGAGGTATTTTATTTTTCATTTTTCATATGGCACTGTAGTTAGTTACCTAGGTTATACGAGTACTGTATAGTATATATATATATAAACAATTTATGAGTATTTAAATATGAGGATTTAAATGCGGGTGGAGTGAAGTGGCTTGTTTGTTTGTTTATGCCTACTATGTTTGATATTGATATTGATATGTTTAATATAGATATATCTGATATAGTTATTTGATATTTACTCGTATATATTTGATACTTGATATTGATATACTCGAGCACTCAATATACCTGTATACCTATATACCTCTACTGAGTACAGTATACCTAACTGGATTGAAGATATTGATATTGTTGATATCTGATTATATGATATGATATGATATGATGTTGTATTTGAGTTTGAATTTTGGTATTGGATTGTGATGGGATTGTGATCTTGTGTTGGGATTTGATTTTGATACTAATACTGTATACAAATACATACGGTACTACATCCCCCATAAACTCCAAATGATATTCCGATATCTACCCATTGTACTCGTGTAGAGAAACCAAATACATATGCCATTCCGCTTAACTGCATGAAACACAAAGACTTTGCATACATCCGCTCCGATTTAATTATCATCAAACCATCTCCCCCACCCACTTTCCTCCCCCTCTCCGCCCCCGCTCCACCCGCATATTTCTTCTCCTCTTCTTCCCACTTCAACCTCTCCACTCTACTCCTTGCCAAAAAAGCCCTTGCAAACCTCCAAGCTTCTGTATCCGCCAAATTCCACGCCTCCACCGCCCCCCTAATCAATAAATCTTCCGGAGTTTCACTTCCCCCAAACATCTTTGCTTTTTCCAGCAAAAACTCTTCTTTCTTTTTATCTTCCTCGGTGGGTATTGGTCCATCTTTTGGATCATGAACAGGTTTGGGTCTACGTTCTGGTCCGGGAACGGGGGTTTCGGATTTTCCGGTGTCGGTAGCATTGCGAGGGATGGTGAAGCCGAAATGCCAGTCTAAATCCGAGGGAACTTCTTTTTCGGCCGTGAGCCAGAGTGAATGAGATGTTCCGTGTGGGCTTGCGACTGCCTCTTTGAATTTAATGATACGTGGGGTGCCGGATACACCTGTACCAAGGAGTTCTTTGGTGAGGGTTGAGAGCCAAACATCACGAAGGGACTCTCGTCTGATCCAGCGAACATCAATGGTTTCTTGGAAGCGACTTAATGTGGACATTGTGTAGGGATGTGGAACAGTTCCAATGGTGTAGAGACCTGAGGTGTTGCGATAGAAGGCAGGAGTACTGATTTTCATTGGAGTAGATGCAACACATGGCTTGCATTTTGGTCGGTTGGGAGGACACGACGCTGGCATTGGAGAATCGGGACATTGCGCAAGATATTCAGCGAGCTTCAAAGCTGGTTCAACAGCATATGACATATGCTCTGGTTCTGGTTTGACCACAGATATTCCCTTGGTGAAAATATTTTGCCATGTTTGATGAAGATGAGATGTCATAAGCTTGTTCAAAAGGTGCATACCTGCTGCTACGTTTCCTTCAGATTCCTTTGCAATGTGTGGATATTTATCTTCGACGATCTTCGTCTGGTAGAAAGCTAAAGAATCGTGGGAAGGATCAATTTCGAAGGTATCTTTCGGTACAGCACTAATAAAATCTTTGGCATCTTTCAGCGTAGGATTTGCTAAAGCCGCTTTGACAGCTGCTGTGATATCCGATTTTGATCCTGAAAAAATACCACTTCCCATTTCATCATATCTGGTCAACAATGGATATTCTCCTCTTCTCAAATAACTCAGAGTTTGATCTTCGTAAGGCCCCATCGGAAGGGTAAGGTAATTGCAGAGTAATCCCGTGCCCATATTTTCCCAGGCTAACCATCTAGTCAAGTCGACTTTCAATGAAGATTCGACTTCAAGTCGTTGTAATTCGGGATATAATGGATTGTTCATGGCTTCCGCAGGACTTAAGATTATGGGCTTAAAACCTTGTGCCCACCACGCCCTTCTCCAAGTAACCAGGATCGCATTCTCCGCATCTTTTAGCTCGTCCTCCTTTTCCAACGTATGATCGTAGTATGTATAAATGGTTGGACGTTCCACGAGAGGTGGTAGTAATGATCGATTCTCATCCAATGTCACCGATGATGAAAATGGACTCAACCAGTTCCAATTGGCATGCCATTTAGATTCCCCATATGTGCTATTCTTCTGAACTGGTGGAGCATGTGCTGCTTGTCGGAAAGGATTCAGAATACTCGGTGAAGATAGTTGTTTAGGAAGTTTTGGTAATGACATGCGATGATCTGTGAATCTGCCGAGTGAAGGACCGGATGGTATACTATTGGGGAGAGTAAAGACCAATGTCATGACAGCGAAAACTGCAATGGTTCCGAGAAGTATGGCCATGCGGCGAGGAGGAATATGAGGTATCGGTGTCCCGAAAAGGGTTCGTTGAACAGGCATCGTGAGAAAAGGAATAGAAACAGTAGTAAAACAAACTATTTAAGCCACGAGTTGAGTACTGTCTAGAATCGCATCCAAATTTCGTATAATAAGTTTGGCTGGATGAAATTGGTGAAAGTTATCTCCTGGATGAGCTGATGGATGTAGCTGACGTATGCGTATGCCTTCAACCCATGTATCAAATAGATGTAGGTACTAAACAAGATAACCTTCTTGAAACCCAAGACTTGCTTGAACAATGAGTAGAATCTTGACTAGGCATAAATTCACCCACCAAAGGAATGAAGATCAAGGAGAATTAAAGAAAGAAAAGATGTGAAGAAAGGACTGGACTGTATTAATAAAGTTGTCGAGATATTGTATTGAAATTCGGATTCAGATAGGAGAAAATTAAAGCTGTCTCTTCCTCCCGAATCTATTTTGAGCTTGTATCCAATCAAAAGTGGGGGAGCATCCCGCCGCAATTCACGACTTCAAGGAAGCATAAAAATGAACGGATAAACTTTCCTCCGTATTATTATTTTTTAAAGATCTTGGCAGGGGTGATTGGATAAGTTGGATGATTGAATTAAAAATTATATTGATCACGTGAATCTCCGATTACGGGATTAATTTTTTAATGTTTGAAGTGAAAGGATAGAGTAAATGCAAAAAATGGGTATGACTCCCAATCTTTCTCATCCCATTAATAAATTTTTATAAAAGCCAAACAAAAACTTACCTTAAGTTTCTCATATTCCTATTCTCTTCTGTCTCTTCAGAAGAACCTCAAAATCAAAACTAAATCCGCTCATCTCTCGAACTCATCGACCCTTTCTCCCATCTTGAACGATTGATTCTTGGTCGTATCACACTTCTCACACTTCTCACAATTTGATTCTCCTATTCTCCATATCATATTCCACAAGCATACGGTGATTTAAACACACAAAATTGGGCAAAGAACATAGGTATAAAAAGTTACTTTGAACTTGTTTTGATTTGAAGTAGGTAGTTGAAATCCTTCTCAAATCAATCAGTTCAAGCATCATTTTTTGGAAATCTTGTTCAACTTTTACCCCTCCAAAAAAATACACTTCACCCCACCATCTAAAACTTAACAACCATGGCATCAACAAACTTCGAACTACCAGATCCTACATCAGATCTTCTTTGGTCTGCTTTCCGTGGTGCTATTCAGGATATCTTCACTGCAAATGCTGAAGCCCATCCTGATAGACTTTGTGTAGTGGAAACTGCATCAGCATCTTCGCCAAGGAGAGAATTCACCTACCGACAGATTAATGAAGCTTCAAATATTTTAGCTCATCATTTGGTGGAGCGTGGAGTCAAACGAAATGAAGTTGTCATGTCATATAGTTACCGTGGTGTGGACTTGGTTGTCACTGTCATGGGAATCTTAAAGGCTGGTGCCATTTTCTCAGTCATTGATCCTTCTTATCCTCCTGATCGACAAAACATCTATCTTGATGTAGCGAGACCAAGGGCTTTGGTAGTCATTGAGAAAGCCACTAAAGAGGCTGGAGAGTTAACGGAGAAAGTACGTAACTTCATTGCGGAGAATTTGGATTTGAAGACCTACATCCCAAGTCTCGAATTGAAGGATGATGGTACCTTGGTCGGTGGTGATGATCAAGGGAACGATGTTTTCAAAGACCAACAATCATTGAAGGCCAAGAGTCCTGGTGTCATTGTTGGACCTGATTCCACACCTACTTTATCATTTACTTCGGGCTCGGAAGGTCGTCCCAAGGGTGTTCGAGGAAGACATTACTCCCTTGCATACTATTTTGACTGGATGGCGGAGAGATTTGGTCTGTCCAAGAATGACAAGTTCACAATGTTGAGTGGTATTGCTCATGATCCTATTCAGAGAGATATCTTTACACCTCTCTTCCTTGGTGCCCAGTTATTGGTTCCATCAAAGGATGATATTCAGCATGAAAGATTGGCTGAATGGATGAGAGAACATGGTGCGACTGTTACTCACTTGACACCGGCAATGGGTCAAATTTTAGTTGGCGGAGCTAGTGCTGAATTTCCGGCTCTTCACCACTCCTTTTTCGTCGGAGATATTTTGATCAAGAGGGATTGTAAGGCTCTACAAAAGTTGGCCCCGAATGTGTTTATCGTGAACATGTATGGAACAACCGAAACACAGCGTGCAGTCAGTTATTACGAGATCCCAAGCCGGGCTTCGGATCCACAATATTTGGAAAACATGGGAAATGTGATTCCCGCTGGTAAAGGAATGAAAGACGTACAGCTACTAATTGTCGATCGCGAGAATCGAAACCGTATTTGTGATATGGGCGAAATTGGTGAGATATACGTTCGCGCCGCTGGACTTGCTGAAGGCTATCTTGGAAGTGACGAACTCAACAAGGCCAAGTTCGTGGACAGTTGGTTTGTTGATAACTCCAAGTGGGTCGAGGAAGATGCAAAGAACGCAAAATCCTTATCCGAAGAACCATGGAGAGAGTTTTATAAGGGTCCAAGAGATCGAATGTATCGATCAGGAGATCTGGGTCGATATACTCAAACTGGAGACGTAGAGTGTGTTGGTCGAGCAGATGATCAAGTCAAGATTCGCGGATTCAGAATTGAACTTGGTGAAATTGACAAGTATCTCTCAGATCACGTTATGGTTATGGACAATGTCACTTTGGTCAGGAGGAACAAGGATGAAGAGCAAACACTTGTCAGCTATATCGTACCTGATATGCCAAAGTGGGCACAGTGGTTAGAACAATTAGGGCTTCAAGATGACACTTCCGGCGGCGAAGGAATCCAAGGAAGACTTCGAAGGTTTTGGCCTCTTGGTGACGATATCAGGAAATATCTCAAGACCAAGCTGCCCTCCTATGCAATTCCGGAAGTTATCATTCCTTTGGATAAATTCCCTCTCAATCCAAATGGAAAAAAGGATAAGCCTGCACTTCCATTCCCAGATGCTGCACAGTTGGCAGCAGCAAGACCTGTTGGAGCATATTCCGAACTCTCGGATTCCGAAAAAGAGGTTGCAGCCATTTGGGGGTCATTGATTCCTACTATTGATGAGAGAACCATCAACCCTGATGATTCATTCTTCGATATCGGAGGGCACAGTATCTTGGCACAACTAATGCTTTTCAAAGTCAATAAGAAATGGACTGGGATTAACATCAATATGAGTGTTATCTTCCGAAACCCAACCTTGAAAGGATTTGCCGGAGAGATCGCACGCAGATCTTCATCTGATGGCGATGTGAAAGAAGAGGTTGAAGTTGCTGAGGATTATGCAGGAGATGCCCATGCACTTGCCAAGACTCTCCCAGCAACATTCCCCTCGGCGGATGAGAAGATCACACCAACAACTCCTCTTACCGTCTTCCTTACTGGCGCTACCGGTTTCCTCGGTTCCTACCTTATGCGCGATCTTCTCTCCCGCTCTCAAGTTATCAAAGTAATTGCTCACGTGCGCGCACTTGATTCCAAGGCAGCCCTCGATCGTGTCATCCAAACTTGCCAAGCCTATGGGGTTTGGGATCCTTCTTGGACGTCCCGCATTTCCTGCGTTGTCGGTAACCTTGGAGAAGCACAACTCGGTCTTTCCCCCGAGGACTGGAAGACCATCTCCGAGACTGCAAATGTGATCATACATAACGGAGCTCAGGTTCACTGGGTGTACCCGTACCAAAATCTTAAGCCCGCCAATGTTAAGGGAACCCTTGACATCCTTTCTCTTTGCGCAACAGGCATCCCCAAACGTCTCTCCTTCGTCTCGTCTACCTCCGTCCTTGATACCGACCATTTCGTTCAGCAATCACGATCAGGCGTCGCCGTCTCCGAAGAAGATGATCTCTCCGGCTCAGCAAAAGGTCTCGGCACGGGGTACGGCCAATCCAAATGGGTAGCCGAGTATCTCGTCCGCACAGCCGGCTCTCGTGGTCTTCGTGGAACTGTCGTTCGACCTGGTTACATCACCGGCGACAAAACATCCGGTGTGACCAACACCGATGACTTTTTAGTCCGCATGGCAAAAGGCTGCATTCAACTCTCCTGCCGTCCCCGTATCACCAACGCAGTCAATCAAGTCCCCGTCAACCACGTTGCGCGCGTCGTCATCGCATCAGCCTTACACCCGGCCCAAACACCCCTAGGTGTCGCGCAAGTGACATCGCACCCCAGACTGACCTTCTCGCAATATCTCTCCACACTCGAAACATACGGCTACACCATTCCCGAAGTATCATACCCCGTCTGGAGCCAAAAACTCCAAGAATACGCCGCAAACGAGTCCCCAGAAAAAGAACAGCATGCCCTGATGCCCCTCTACCATTTCGCAACCTCGGATCTCCCCGCCGACACTATCGCGCCGGAAATGAATGATGATAATGCAGAAATCTCACTTCGTGCTGATAAAGAGTTTACGGGTGAGGATTTAAGTAAGGGGGGTTATATAGATGAACAGATTATGGGTAATTATTTGGCTTATTTGGTGGGGATAGGCTTTTTGCCAACTCCTGTTCGTGAGGGAGGAAAGGGGATGGGGAGGGATTTGCCGAAGATTAGGATTAGTGATGAGCAGAAGGGGGCGTTGTTGAGGGTTGGAGGGAGGGGTGCGCTGGTTTGAGGGTTTGAGTTTAAGGGGGAGGTTGGAAGGTTTGGAGTGAGGGATGGAGATGGGGATGGGGAGGGTGAGAGATATAGGTTTGTAGAGAGATATATAGAGAACATTTTCAATGAATCGTAGAGTATCTACTCTGAGTATCTGTGTTTATATTCAACTGTTATATGGATTGTGAAATGTGGTGATTGGAACCATGGAAAGTGACATCTCTCGAGATCTGTGATTTTGGGCAAGGGTTTCAATGATGTGCAATTTCAAGATTTTAGGTTTATTGAACTGAACAAAATTTTGATTTTTGTTATAGCATGTACGGCAGGTGAAGAGTGTGCGAAATCGTTCTATTAAAATTTCACAGAATTATCACAGTAATCAAGGATGTGGTGAGAAGTGTTGTTCAACAAGTGTATTTTTCATTCAAAGATTTATCATTAAAGTTCATAAACAGTAGCAGTAGAACAAAGGCTCGAAGATATTCAAAAGTGACAACAGCCATCAAAAGCTTGCTTTAGGTGACGAAGGATGTCGCCCAAAGATATGGACCAAAATATCCACGACCCTCGAAAGGATCCAAGATACCTCGGTGAGTAACCGGACGAAAAATCAATCTTCTTCCTCCAAAAATAGGCCTATACCACAGATTGAACCGATCCTCAAGGGAACGGGGGTAAGGGCCAGAGTGTTTGGGAAGTATGTTATATGAGGGGAAGGATGTGTGCCACGAGATGTGAATGTGCAAAGGATATTTTGTTGGATATGGGTATTGTATTATTTCGTGTGTTCTATATAGATGAAGGACTGCGCGAGGCTGATCTTGAATTCCGTAACAGCCTTTGCATGTTTTCATTGATGAGAGGGGGTTGTGCGGTTCCTATCTTGAAGCGATGTTAGCTTTGTGTTCATCAAAAATACTGATGTGATAATATTATAGTTTGGTGGCTTCAATCAGACATCCAAGGAAGATATACCCTCATCTGTCCTCTATTTAGGTTCTAAGGCGAGGACTCGAGTGAAAACTGCGAATGTGGTATGTGTTTCATCATTTGAAGCAGAAGGGAGAAAAGAAAAGTGATAAAAAACTAACCTTATTGAAGATTGGAACTGCGGCAGAGATGAACTGTTCATTAGTGCGTTGAATCGGAGATAGCAATAATGGTCGCAAATAGATATGTTGCACCGGTGATCAAGTTGAATCAGATATACTTGTCAGCATTGCTGTTTAACCATGGCGACATAATCCCGGAGCCTTGAACCACATGGTTATGCAGCAGAAAGGTACCGCGATCATGATGTTGCATTGGCGCACGTTGATCCGTTACGCCAAAGAAATTTGGAAGCTAAAAAAGAAAAACTCTGCATGATGGTCAGCAAGAATTTTCCGACACCACCACAAACAAATAGAACAAAATTGTGAAGAATTCTTCAGACAACATGTACTGGCAAGTAACAAGATCAACTCGCAAGTATCACTCGAGGAGTGCAGTTTTAATCATGGTCGATTAATTTGGGAAAAGAAGTATCGATTCAAGTTATCATCATTAGATTTTGAAGGGAGAATGAAAAAGTAATGAGAAGTAATTGTAACATACCATTGTTAACTGAGTTTGAAGCGTATCATGAATGCGACCATTGCAGTAATAGAATCAACTCTCAAGATGTATTCTTAAAGCTGCTTGCTGTATGCCATGAAAAGGAAGTTAAGAGAGGATGTAGGAAAAAAGAGAATTGAAAGCTTTTGGCGATCCAGAGATTAATTTTTATATTGAAGCGAATGTCCGATATGCCGCTAGGATCACTTTAGTTCGCATATCACATGATATTTTAGCATGTACTAGTAGTGAGAGCATGAAGAAACTTGGATGTCAGGAGAAATGGAAAAAGGTTATTGCGTACGGTGGTCTGTTTGTTTTAGATGTGTTATTTGATAGGAGATATTATCGATATAGTATAAGTATTATTATTTACTAGCTATAATAGAGTTAATTTATAATTATCTTAATATTCTAATAAAAAGTTGATACTTCAAATTATATTACTATTAAATAATTTAACTAGAAGTTCCGAGTCGATATTCTTATAAATTATATAATATAGTTTATTATTTAAACTAGATTAGCTTAGTTAAATTATCTTAGATACTATATTGAGATAATATTCTCTACTTGAATTACTTCTCTCTAATAATTATTTTCAAGTTTTATTAAATTATATATATTATTGAAGGAATTTTCTTGTAGTGCACGTGACCAGGAGGAGCTAGTCCCACTTGGGGATAGCAGGAAACTCTAGCTTACCTAGAGTTCCTCTCTTTATAGATTTCTTCACTCCTTAGTGAAAATCTAATTAACTTAGATTCTATAATTCTATTCTATAACCTTTCTATCTACTCTATAAATAGTTATACTTGAAATATATATCTCAATATAGATTCTATCTCTTTATTATAAAACTATATCAATTTAATAATTTTATATTCTCGTTTATTATTGATAAACTTTTGATCTACTATATAGATAATTATACTTGAAATAGTTTATTATTTTAAATTTTCGTAATAATTCTATAGAAATTCTAATTATTCATTACTGATTATTACGGTCACCTTTTTCGCCAAAATTTTTATTCACTCTACCGTACTTCTCACCCATCCACCAACCCATAAACCCATACCACCATACCACCCACTCATACAAAATTTCATACAGTAGCATTATTTTGAACCGAGTTGCGACCAATTTACTTGCATCGTGACAGGGTCCTCTTTCTCGACCAGACCACCAAAAACAATTCAAGCCGCAAGGATTCCCAAAAATCAGGCCCAGAAGTAATAATAAGTATACTACGGATATTTATCCCCGGATTCTCCTTTCGCATTGCATTTCAACGCAAACTACATATACTTATACTCACTCATAACGACTCGATTAATAAGAATCTTTACTTTGCACATATCCCCCAGGGAAAAGGCATTCTTTAATTGTTCACTACCGGTATTCTATCACCTCTTCGCGGATTACCCATTACATATCGGCGAGGTTAAAAGAAAGGACGAGCGACGAGCGACACAGCTTTTCACCAAGAAGGCGGCTATTTTTCAGACGACATTGATCGTCGCACTTTTGCTGCGGTACTTATCTGCCGATCAAACTTCCTAATAATTATTGCACAAATTCCCTCGATTCGTGGAATATTGATTGTTTTCGAGATTCCGACAGCATTCGCGGTTCAAAAGAGTACCCACTTTAGAGAGAGATCCTCGTGCGCGATCGGGGTTAGTCTGTATAATCCTCGCGACGACATTGTATTCAATACTCCACGACGACATAGAGTTGAGGAGACAATTGTGGACACTATTGGGTCGTAGATTGAACCAAGCACAAGGTCGTGGCAGAGGTATCTCAATCGAACAACGATCGAGGTGGAGATTGTGGCTCGAGGCGCATGTTACTTGCTTAAATCTATATTGTTCGATATCCACATTCAGTGGATAATCGACCTCAAGCAAAGATGATGACCAGTTTGCAACAAGCACACTCACCATATCCAGGACTTCAACATCAGGGTGTTCCCCAGGGTCATATGGCGGGAATCCCTCATACTCAAGGTCAACAAGGCCAACCAGGTCCAGGTATGCCTCAGCAGATTCATATGGGAGTCTCTGGACCAGGTGGTCCTCAAGTAACCCAAGCTGGTTCTATGATGGCTGGAATGCCACCTGGGGCTGGCGGACCAAATGCACATGCTTTACAACATCTAAATCCAAATCAACAGGCGCAGGCGCAGGCACTCTTTCAACAACAACAACAACAACAACAACAACAACAACAACAGATGAGTAAGTCATACCTCTTATCGCTTCCCCCCCTCTCAATTTATATCGTTCTCGTGAACGCTGTATAGTTATAGTTCAAACGGCATTCTCCACTTGCACATCATGCTAACAATAATTCTTCCCAGTGAACCATCCACAATTGTTGCAACAACAGCAAATGTTAGCACAGCAACAAGCATCTAGGCAACGCCAGGTTCTTTTGGCTCAGCAATACAGTGGTGGGATGCCAAATGGAATGCCGATGAATATGCATGGGATGAATCCAAACCAAATCAACCCAGGGCAATACGCATTGCGACATAATACTCCTGGATTGGCTCGCCCAGTAAATCTACCGCAACATCTTGCGCAGCAACAGCAGATAGCTCAAGATAATGTCAATCAACAGCAAGCACATCAACAACAGGTACGCTCGATCCACAGGTTCCCTAATTCTTTTACTAATACTTGTTCGTGCTAGAATCATCAGATGTTGATGGCAATGCAGCAACAAAATGCCCAAAATCATGGACCGAATGGCCAAGCAGGGCATCATCAAATGACGCCCCAGCAAATACAACAATTTCAACAGCATCAACTCGCGCAGCAGCAGCAGCAACACCAGCAGCACCAGCAGCAACAGCAGCAGGCCCAGATTAATCATGCCCAAGCTCAGGCTCAGGCACAGGCTCAGGCACAGGCTCAGGCACAGGCCCAAGCTCAAGCCGCAGCTGCTTCCCAGCAACAGAACCAAAATCAATCACAGGCTCAGAATCAACCACCTCACTCAGCCTCAGCACCTCAGTCCCAACCACCTCAACCACCAGCAATACAAGCTCAGCAACCACCTGGAACACTTCAGCAACAGCAACAGCAGCAGCAGCAACAGCAGCAGCAACAGCAGCAGCAGCAGCAGCAACAGCAGCAACAGCAGCAACAGCAGCAGCAACAGCAGCAGCAGCAGCAGCAGCAACAGCAACAGCAACAGCAACAGCAACAGCAGCAGCAGCAGCAACAGCAACAGCAACAGCAGCAACAGCATGCTGCTGCAATGTTACAACAGCAACAAGCGGCAAGACAAGGAGACAAATTATTGGGTCAATGTCCCATGAGATTAGCAAAATTTGGTGAAGGTCTTAGTAACTTTTGCAAGGAAACCAAGCCATTATCTTTTTACATGACGAGTGGCGCTTCGCGGTTGGTTGCTGAGGCCATGAAAGCCAAAGATGATTTAGCATATTGGGGAAGCTTTGTGGAACAATTCTTTTCACCTACAGGGGTCTTCCATCATTCCGTATTTGTTACCGATGAGCATTCAAACAAGCAGTACCAAATTACATTTGCGGCGCTCCCGAGGTATTTTCATACCCATTTCGAAAGTGGCATAAAAAATATGCAGATGATTCTGGAGAAAGTGGACGAAAAAATTCAACCGCACAGTCGTCGTCATCTTGAATACGAAAACTCAAGCTTCGTCTACTGGTTTGACAATGGCTCGCACGTAAGTCATAAATTGAAGCCTCCAATGTTAACTTTCTTGTGCTAATTAAATTAAGCTGGTTGCAAATGGTACACTACGTGCTCTATTTGATGTAGATCAGAAGCTAGACCTACTTGAGTTCGTGACTACTAGTCATGAAGAGTATGTCCCACGTAGCATGGCTTTAGAAGCTGCAAGGCCACTTCATAACTGGGGAAAAGAGTGGAAAACTATGAATACTGGACCGGATGGAAAACCGTCGCCTGAGATGAACAAGAAGAAGCAAAAGATGATGAAGTCCCCACCAAATGCCCCTCCCGATTTCGACCTTCCGGAAACGAAACTGAAAAGTAATTTTGGAATCACACCTGCAGTGTTTCGTTATCTTGAGGTATTTCTTGTCCCCAACCGTTCAGCGTGACATTGTTCTAACAATTCTAGCTGGTTGAGGTCTTGGGTCAGATGAATTTTCTATTTTCATTCTCGCACAGTAATCCCACACTTTCGCCTTATAATGCCCTCGATGCATATGTCGCGGGAATAAATGCGAATGGGGCCAACGGTGGTCAGCAAAACCCTTCGGGTTCACGAACACCAGGAATGCCCAACTTCCCCATTGGTGCCTCTCCCGCAGCTGCGCACTTGCAGTTACCAGAAGGATCACCCCATATGCATATGGGAGGAAGCCCGGCTCAAGCTCCAGGAATGCAGCTTCAACAGAGTCAGCACGGAACTGCGTCGAGTGGCGCAAGCGCAAATACGAGCCCCAATGTGAGTAACAAACGAAGAAGACCAAGTACAGTAAAGACTGAAGAAGACGGACAAGTCAATGGGACAGCCAAAAACAATGTTAAGCCTAGTCCACGCATAACGAAGAGACAAAAAGGAAACGCGGCTTGATCATCTTGCTAAGATTAGACGAGCTACCCCCCTTAATATCATCTGACCTCAAGTCAACGCTTAAAGATGAGAGGAGAGGAGCCAACAAGATTGGCGAAACTTAATCGAGATTTTACTTTCATCCGACAGCACATATCAACCATCTAAACCACATTTTGTTCTTTTGGTTAAATCATCAGCTTCATGTTGAAGCTATCAGTCATTGTCACATTATTATTTGTTTAGTTTCCAGTTCTTTTCACCGGCGGGGAAATGCACAAAGTTTATATTTACAAGCGTTGGCGTACAGAATGGTTCCTACCTAACTACTTGGCGTCTTGTCGTCAAATGTTTTGCTTCTTTTTATCAAAGGGAGAATGGCGAATTTTGATTCTTTGGGATGGGTTGGGGGGTCAATTTGGGGCGGGAAGGGGACGGAGAAATGGAAAGGGAAAGGGGTTGTCATATGTGTGGTGGTAATATTCCTTGTATACTATCCCATTTTCCGTGTGTGGGTTGGGTTTTCCTATGCAAGGGGGCGGTGGGCAGGGTCGTGGTGCATTTTTGGTATTTTTTGCTATACCCATGGCTTGGGGTTTTGGGATTCTTCGGTGAATATGGGGGTTGGAAGTGATATGAATGGAAGTGATGTCAAAGATGGGGATGATAGATTGGGGTGGGTATATGAAAGGAGAAGGAAGGTGGAGTGGGACGGGATGATTGAATGGAATTGAATTGAGTTGATGTTGAGTTGATGGATGGGATGTTGAGGTTAGGAGATGGGATAAAATGGTGCAGATGCAGATGTTAAATAAGATGGATGTGTGAGACTTGTGGGATGAGATGACACAAACTCGGAATGAGCACAGCAGTATAGTAGTGAATCAATGATAAGACATCTCAGTGATGAATGAATAAGTAATTCAACAAAACGCTCCAAAGTTTTAATATTAGCATATATGACATCTTCAGAATTGCCATGATGCGATGGGTGCCCGGCTGCCCGGGTGCAAGTAATATTTTCGGAGAGAGAGAGGGAAATGAAAAGTGTACAATACTCGTGTGTAGATGATATCTGGTCTGGTCTGGTTTATAAATTGTATATTGTATATTTAGATAGGTTATCCTTGATTAAGCAAAATGACAAAATGGAAATATATGAGTATATCAAGAATCTTGCAAGAATTAAGATGCCTCGTCTACTATAAAGTACTTTTTCTTTGAGAATTGTAAATTGGAAAATTGGAAAGTTGAAAGGGGATCAGGATTGATAGAAATAGAAATAGAAATTATTATAGTCAAGTATAACTTGAATATCGATTCAATATATATATATATATATATTACTTGGAATTATTCTTACTAGTATATATCTATATATTTATCTATCTATAAACAATTTCTCTATTCTCTTTTATTCTTTAATTTAGAAATTAGAAAACTCGAATCTAGTTCTCGAGTATATTATAATTCTTTCTTTGACTATAATCTATAATTACTTATACTTAACGAAGTAAACTAATTAAACTATTTTTTTTAAAAGTATAAGAAAGAGAGAATGAATCTGAACTTTTTCTTATATATAGATAAGAGAACTTGGAAGAATAGAAGTGAAGAATAAAGAAAGGAATTATTCAAGTTAATTAATCTTCAAGATTAGAGCCTAAGTATACGAAGTTAGAATAGTATAATGCTATACTATATTATATTATTTGCTTATTACTCTAGATTTAGATCACTTCTTACTATCCACTACTCACTCCTCACTCACTTCTCACTACTCAATCCTCATTATTCACTTCCCACTATTCACCCTTCACTCACTCCTCATAAATACCTTTCTTACTTCTATCTTCATTCACCACTACATCCATCACTTCATCACTCTCCATCCATTCATTCACTCACTTCTCACCCCTCCCTACTCGAAACTCCTCACTCCACTTACCCCTCCCCATACAAAAATGATTACCTAGTACTCACTCTACTCGAGTAAAATCCATTCATCACCATATGCATATATATATATACATATCCACCCTCTCCCCCTCCCTCTCCCCTTCTCTCTCCCTCTCCCCCAAATCCAGTATCCATAGTAGTTACCCATAAAAGTACCTATAATAATAATAATAATAATAATACCAGTATCAGTATCAATATAATCCCCACAAACTATTCGAATACTCGAACTAGCTGCGAGTAGAAATTTCAATATCAATACTCGAGTAAATACAAATTTGATTGCACGAATGAATACATAACATCTACTCTACTCTACTCTACTCAATACTCTGCTCTCCTCCCTCTCTCTCTCTTACTCTTTTTCTTGCTCCTGCTCTTTCTCATTCCCATTCTCATTCTCATTCATATTCTCATTCCCATCCCATATTCCCATTTCTTATTCTTATTTATATTCATATTCTTCTATAGTATAGTATAGTATAGTATACTCGTAGTATAATGCCAATATATATACATACAAATAATTTCCATCAGGTATTCCATCGTATCACATCATATCCTCCTCATACCATTCATATCGTCCATATCTTACAACTTCACAAGCTCATCCATTTCTTTGCGAGTGCTTTGCGAGTGGGTGAGTGTATTTCCTCACTCTCACACATCTATCATATCGTCCTAACCCGAAAAAAGAAAAAAAGAAAAAAAGAAAGAAAATGCGGATAGAGCGCAGAGTTAAGCCACCGATGCCAGAAGACACCATACCATACCGTACCATACCACCCAAGACACCTACTCCTAATCCTAATCCTAATCCCAATGAAACCTGTACCCATCCACCCATCCATCCATCCATCATGAACCCGCCAAACATAAACATAAAAAATCAAACACCGAAACAGCCCTCTCATAAATCATATCATAACGAATTCGCACTCGGTGGTTGTCCCACTCTCCCACCCACCATACCCCTCCTATTCCTACCCGTTCTCCCTCTCCCCAACCAATTCAACTTGAGTCCTCGTCCCAAATCTTCCATTTTCTCTTGAGCGGAATCATCACCAGCTCGTACACCCACACTACTCAACACACTCATGCACTGCAACATTCTACCCACCGTCTCCGTCAATTTCTTCGAGTAATCTTCTACATTTGCTTGTCTCCTCTCGCGCTCACTCAATCCATATCCCACTGCCGGATGCGTACTACTTGGCGTAAAAGGTCTTGGCGGCGGTGGCATCCCGGAAATACCTAGACCGCCGCTTCCACCTGCAGATTGTTCTGATCCATAACTCACGTTTGAGATTGCGCGTGAGCGTAAACCCGAGCCATCACCAGCCGAACTTTCACCTCCGAGAAGTGTAGTGTTCTGAGATGAATATGATCCATGACTAGGATCTAAACTGATAGCTGTACCTGGTCTTCCTTGACTGTCAGGACTAATGGATCTGATGTCTGAGTTTGGAATGCTCAAACTTATAGAATCAAGTGAGAGGCGTGAAAATAACCCTTTTAGCGTCTCATAACGAGGGATGATAACAGTATCACGGTATGCTATGAGTACTATTTTGCGCACCTCAAGGGTATGACCTGTAGGGATACTGGAAGTGGAACTAGAGTGAGATGAAGGGAGAGCACCCCAGGCTTCGCGTGATACTTCTGGTGACATGAGGGGGCCATGGCCAGAAAATTCGAGATCGAGCGGGAGAAAGACCGCTTGCATGTAGGGTAAGACGGAGGTAAAAGTAAAGAGCCACATTTCCACGAGGTGAGGTATGAGACGATCATCAGGTGTTCGACGTAAAGTTTGATCAAGGGATCTGAAGCCTGTCTCGATTAGATCTCGTAGGTCTTCTACAATAACACTTGGAGACCTCTTTTGTATACAGCGTTGAAGATGAGTTCTAGAGTATTGTTAGTACATCAGAGGATGCAAAGGCAGAAGCAGATTTACGTGACTAGACGGTTAAGATCTTCCACACACAACCTCAAATCTTCACCCTCGAATATGACTAGTAATTTTGCTCTCAAGAATGGCCATGCATCATCTGCTCCCATATTGTTTAAACCATATTTTCCCAAATCCGATGTATCGACTCCAGAAAGACTTGAAGGGTAGTTAGGGTTGCCTACCCCAGCGGAGCTCAAGTATGATGATGCGCCTGCTGAGCCAAGACTAGATGGTCCAGGCCATTCGTTACTATTTTGATATGATAATTGATCTTCCCTCAAAGTTTCGCTTTTCTCTTCCTTTTTCTTTTCTCTCAATGCTCTTCCGCCATGCCTCAGGTCCAATCCACTCATGCTTTTCGCAAAACTCGTAGATGTAGGGCCTGGACTTGGTGGGAGATTGAAGTTATACAAACTGCTTGGCGCACTTGGGTCTACAGGTTTGGAATTTGATGCCGCTGATGATAATGGTAGATGATGATCTTCTTTGCTACTCAACTTGTGTTTCTGCCGAGATAAAAAGTGATGCTTATGTTTCTCTTTATCTTTTTCCTTCTCTGGTTGTGATGTATCGATTGGTCGTATCGTCGCCGAAGAAGAATTCGCAATGCTGTACATACTTGCAGAGCTTGAAGCGTCTACATAGTGGTTAGTTTTATATTTTTGTATGTTGAATTTAGAGGAGCAAGCATACTAGGACTTGGAAGAGCTCCAGACTTTGCATCTTTATCCTTGCTTATACCAATCTTTCCAGGCCTTGAAAACAATTTGACTTTAGACTTTTCTGTCTTAGCCGGCTTTTCCGCTTGTGCCTGTGCCTGTGCCTGTGCCTGTACCTGCGCCTGCGCCTGCACTTGTAATTGAACTTGAGCTTGCGCTTTTGCTTGTGCTTGAGCATGAGCTAGATTTCGTTGTTCAAATTCCGTAGGTGTCAATGCCGGCGATGATCCAGGGGATTTTGAGAAAACTATATTTGCAGCTGTTTGAGCAGCACTCGATCCTCCCCCAAGCAATCCATTATGATATGCCTGTCCACCAAACGTAGTATCCCTTGGAGCTGAAGCTTCCGTCAAGCTCAACAGCGGTGGTGAAATAGGACCTTTGGAAGGTCTTCGACTTCCCGAGCTATTCGATGAGGTATCCAATTGCGGAGTTGGCACAGTTTGGGACCGCTGGCGCGCATGTTGTGATTGATGTTGCATAGCAGCTTGAGCAGCTATGTGACTGGCAGAAAGTCCCGTGTTTAGATTTGACATATTTCCTAAATTGGACGTTGCAGCCGTGGGCAAGTAAGCTTCGAAAGAACCTTGCGTTTGTGAATGCTTGCGTCCGTGAATTCTGAAATCGCTAATGGAAGATTTTGAAGCTACAGTAGTAAGAGGCGACGCATTCCTCAATGGTGTACCACCGATATCAGTTCGTACTTGGGCAAGGGTTGGTCGCGAGAAGTTTTGTAGACTGGTACTGCTTGAGTTGCTCTTGGTTGATTGGGCGTAGAATGGTCGTGGAGGGGCAGGTGCATTCTGGGACTGTGGACGAACTTTGCTGGAAAGGGAGGGAGGTGGTTGTAAATCTTCAGACGATGAGGACTCAACTCGTCGCAGTGGGGGTGGTCTTTGAGTCGATGAAGCCGGTTGTTGCACAATTGGAGAGAAGCTCCCTGGTGCCCTTGGCAGAGGATGCCCTGTCGACTGTGACATGGTTATATTGCTGGAAGTGGGACTTTTTATATATTTTGCGTTAGTCTTCCGTATATTTCAGGGTACAATAGCGGGCCGTCGATAGTAGCGAGTGACGCTGTATCTTTGAACATTCTAGCAAGAAAATGAAGAATGAATAATGAAGAATGGAGAATGAAGAGTTGAAGAAGAACTTGATCATGGAATTTGTATCATGTATTATGTAGGTAGGCCGGGTTGATTGTGTTGTTGTAATTTGAATATTGAAAGGATCTAAAAGATGGGGGGTGTTATGCCAATTTGATATCTAATAAGTAACAATCCCTAGTAAACCTTTCGTTTGAAGTTTCGCGGGGGATTCTAAACCTAGTCTCCGGTGCCAAATAAAAAGCAACTTAAACATTCAATTCCATCCATAGAATTTGTATCAGAAACGACATCCAAAAAGATCATTAAAAGAATATCCTCACGATAAAGTACTTTTAATTCGTGCAAGGACAGAAGAAAGAAGAAGATAGCAATGGCGATACCAGATACAACCACAACCACAACCACAACCACAACCACCTCTGGGGCTGAACTCGAGACTTCGTACCAGATACTTTCGGCAACATATTCTTCACCCAACAATGAAAAGTTTGAGCACGTCCACAAATTGCCCATGTCTACATCAGTCAAAGTGAGCGATAGAACGGCATATTTAGGAGCCTTACGAAAAGCCACGGAGGAGATGCAAGAAAGGATTAATAAGGAGTTGACTGCGCGAATGGAGGAAGATAAAGTACGAGAGGCTGGTCATGCAAATGGATCAAAGGTCAATGGTGGGGTCATTGATGAAGCCAAGGAAGAAGACAATTATGGCGAGGAGGTTGTGGAAGAAGAAGATTGAATTATTTCTTTCATGATTATAATGCTCGATATGCTACATTGCCGATCGCTCCTAGGACTCCATCGCTATGTAATTATCACCATTCGCACGAACTAAATATCATCGTCCTCCCCATGAACCCCGCGACGAGGGCGGACGTTGCACATTTGCTCGACTCAAACACCCATAATGTACAACAGAACTATCCGGCAAAACAGCGATAACACTACCTCCCAATCTCTTATGACAAACACCACATACCCTCTCATCACTTACGACAACCCTCCTATTTCTCCCCCCTTGACCACTCGGCAAACCATCTCCTAGCAATAATGTTGCTTGCGCACGCACAACTTCACTCTTTCGCAACCCTGTCACAACCCGAGATTCACTGACGATCGAATTCGCGGCACGTATACGACCACGGAAATATGATTCGAGTTCTGCCACAGGAAGTGTCTCCGGAATAAGATCAAGAGTTGAGGATGCGGGTAGACGTGATCCATGTCTTGATAGAAGCTCCAAAGCTGGTGGCCAGTTCGGTTCATATGGAGGTACTGGCTTAAGATAAAGGGAAAGAAGGGTGTGGTATATGGAAGGTAGAGGGTCATCCGGTTCGGATGTGGATAAGCGATGGGTTGGAATTGGCGATGAAGTTGAAGCTTCCTGGTTCATATGGACCCGATTGCAATATCTGAATACGTTAGCATAAGCAATCTCAATAACAAGTTAAGCCGGAACTCACTCCTCTGCCTTCTCAAAGTCCTTGATTTTGAACACATATATCTCAAGTGCCTGTTTGTGTGAACCTATGTTACTTAATACAATAGCTTGGGCTTCGTAAAAATGCGGATCTATGGTAGATGTTAATGATGTTGCGTTCAATCTTTGGAAAAAGAAAAGCTTGCCTTCTCTGTCTATCAACCCAAAAGCCTTCCCACAAGAATATTGTTTACTCGACCGCAAGAATGATACCATTCGTTCCATCAAGTCCTTCCAATCCTCGGAATCTCTGTCTTGCCGTTGCTTCAGTTCTTGCATATATGCGCCAGCAAGTCGATTGTGGAAATCAGGAGTCATATCATTAAGCTCATTGATCACATGTTCTAAATACTTGATCTCGAGATTGATGTCGATATCGTGCAGGTAATTGAGGACTCTCTCCCTCGGCAATGTCTCCGCATTCTCTGTATCAGCTAGAAATATTTCCATGCCAAGATCAGGATCGGCTCGTAGAGGCCATTCGGCGAATTCAAGAATCAGATCAATCATTTCAGGAGGTAAGTGTTGAAGATAGCCAATGGTTCTTTGAGGTCCATGCAATGTTGGAGCTTCTTCGTTCTCCTCTTCTCCCATACCAAACTTCTTGAGAAGCTCCAGTGCAGGACGATGCAGCTTCTTGCCATGGAAGAAGTCGACAAGATCATTGTATCTTCCAGTCTCTAACAACTTCTCATTAACCACATCTGGATCACAAAAATTCGGCAATCGAAACAGTGGTCCCGCCAGACCCGGCATAGATAGCATATAGGAACGGAAAAGAGTAGTATCTACCAATTTCGCTGTTTCCAACAATTTTTGCTCCCGATCTTTCTCGGCCTCAGCTTCGGACTCGGGAGGAACCAGGAGAGACTCGAATGCAGGCTCGGGTGTTCTCTCGTGACCATTTTCTTTCGGAATGATTTTGCCAGTCTCAGAGTCGAGGAGCTTCTTCATTCTCGTTCGTGCATTCACAAGGAATGCGTTTAACTCCTTAGCTGCTGTAATCAGGTCTTTGCCCTCGAGTGGGCCATCCTCGGCGGGAGCTGCTTTTATACTCGCGTTGTCATTATCCAAATTGTCAGCTTTCATAAAAGACTTGATTGACGATGTATCCGAGCTAGATTTCTGATGGTTTCTGATTAAATTCTTCACGGCAGCTGGCTTTGGAGACTCCTTAGAATCCGAATCACTGTTTGTACTGCCATTAGTGTCGTCATTATCTGTGTCAACATCCCCATTCTTCTCTTGAACGATTGATAGATCACCGGCTATAGCTTTCGGGTATAACTTAATCACACGTTCCGGGGGGGCTTCTATAGCGATAAATATGTCGATCGCAGCACGGTACCTGCGCTGATTAAAAAGAGACTGGGCCAGCTCAATTTGTTGATCAAAGTAGAGTTTTGCTTTGAGAGATTCCACTTGTCGTACGCGTTCAGTCTTGTTATTTAGTAAAGCATCTTCGAGCATATTAAGGATACTAAGTGACTCATCATAGCGTCCTTTGGCAACGAGTTCATCAATCTGTGAATCATAATCCGTCGCGCCCATCCGCCAAATACATCGCTCACTAGCAACATGGAAGCCCTTACCAGCGTGTGCCAGACTGATGTTCGGAGGGGGAAAATGTAATTGATTTGCATTCGGTAACGATATCGATTGCAAAAGAGATAGCGTATCTGGATTCCTGACCTCGAGGATTCCTTTAGACGGTGCTTGGAGAGTAATGATATATGGATATGAATATCCAATAGCGTCAGGCGCTGGCTGCCAGGGAATTTGTCTCTTTTCCATTGGCTTCCCTTCCGACGTTATGAAAAGAGAATTTATATCCTTTGCAAGAAGCATTTCTCCATCCGCAAGCTTCGTTGCCAGTGGTTTGGGTATATATCCTCCAAGGCCCATGTAACCCATGCTCGCAGAGCCCATGCCGCCAAATCTACCGCCTTGGTTGCTGGCCGTACCTCCAATAGCTCCTGGCCCAACAATATCTTCAACTTCCTGTGCAATGACATCAACAATGACATAACCAGAGTTCATGCCGCAGATTATCTTGGTAGCAGATGCCCACGTCAAAGTTCGAATAGATTCTGCAAGCGTAATCTCTGTTGTCTCGGACGATAGCTCGGATTGATGCCATGACCATAGCAACAACCTTCGTTTGACCGCTACCGCAAGCCTAGATATAATCTCTGGTATCCCCGTACCTGGATCCTTCACGATGTTTGATGTAACGGCGAAAGTGGAAGCATTCTTAGTTCTCGCCAATTGCTCCTGCAGAGTGTACGTCTGTAGGTCGTGTATCGAGACATAGTAATTCGATAGAGATATCAAGACGTTGGCCTCTTTTATTCGCGCTAGTTGCTCTATTGCACGGGTAGAGAACTTCTCGACCTCTCGAAGTAAACCGACATCGCCTGGCGTCTCGTTGACTTGATATATGCGTAAACTACCCGTATTCAGACCTACTAATAACCGATCGCCTGTGTAATGTTAGTTTAGGTTCCTTGCTCAAACTGCAAACCTACCAAATGCAAGTATAGACTCGATCTTCGATTTGTCTCGTTGACGGAGCTCCACGATAGGTCGAGCTGTGAAGGCGGAAAGCATAGCGTCGAAATGCCAGCTTTGAGTGAGATAAAGGTTGTAGCTGAAGCTTCACTCATTGATTCTCAGTACAACTTAATACCACATATCCATCCAAGGTGCGAGTTGTTTCAACCATTGGCGCATGTAGCTTTGTTTTCGTGTTGCACTCTCTCACCTCTCAGGTACAGATGACGATGGTGGTTTTACCGAGCTTCTGCCGATCTCAAACATCAACTCGACCACCAGAAAAGTGTTGCAACTCACCGTCAAAATTTGGACCTGATATTATGTCTGCCTTTAAAGAAACCATTGTACTTCATATTCGTGGTGAATTCGAGATAAGTTTTGAATAAATAACGGCATTGATGACTGGATTACTTGCCCAGGTTAGATTGCTTGAGCTATCTGCTCGAGGGTATGCTACAAGGCTGCTCATCACCTAGTATCATTGGCCATTTTCAGTCACACCTGGCAAGGTATCCAGCAGCTCACCGGAAAAAGTTGTCTATGCTCGAATTGTGCTCATTATCAATACTCAGATGCTGTTTTGTCATCCGACTTATGTCCGTAGTGTCAAGTACGGGAACACTTCAATAATAATGGTCATGAACAGTACATTGCCGACATATCATATCGGCATATTGAAGACAAAAAAACACGCTCCTTTAGTAGATGTTTTCTGAGAGACGTGGAGCGCGGCGATCACTGCTCCCTGTTGCTTGATTATCAAGAGGATAATGCGTCGAAGAAGCAGTTGCGGCTCTTCTCTTATGCATCCTTCAGATAACCTTTACTTACCATAGATTTGTGCCAGATAATTTGTATGCAGAGACGTTGTGGTATTCAGCTCATCGGTAAAGAGCAGACCCGAACCAGCGAGTGTAAAGTTCCTATTTATCTGATAGAGGATATTGATAACCCTGGCTGGAGGACTGGAGATGCAAGTAATGTCGTCTTTACCTGCTGACTTGACAAACACGGAACAAGCGAAGCTTCAGTGTCTGATGCCGCTGTGGTTGCTGTATTTAAGGATGGTACTTGCGACCTCAAATGGCTCGGTATGGATGCTTCTACCAAAAAAGAGAGTATTCCCAAGCACCCTGGGATACAGCTGTTGAACCCATGCACCTGAATCGAGCAGGATCTACCCCCTATTCATTTCGTCTACTCGCTCGACCAAGTGCCAGTGCTACGTATGTTATTCTCCACACCAAGTCTTCTGCATCTGAAAATTTGGAGCTCGTACTTTTCTGTTCGACATAGTCATGACCCGTTGCACAAGAAGCCAAGACAACCCAATTCTCTTCGCGTAATGAGAATTCATACGGATCATAGAGGAGTATCAGAAAGAGTGACTGGCAAGGATAATTGCTATTTCACCGATGAAGAATGGGCAAGACTTGAATCAAGACGAAGAGCCGTGTTTTTGACATGAATATCTCCTATACATTGCTCGCTTCAAGGATCTCTGCGAATATCCTTCCTTTACAATCTATTTGATAATAA
The DNA here is from genome assembly GCA_000503235.1 of Sclerotinia borealis F-4128. NCBI lineage: Eukaryota > Fungi > Ascomycota > Leotiomycetes > Helotiales > Sclerotiniaceae > Sclerotinia > Sclerotinia borealis. Next base: position 183,106 of record KI628563.1, read on the forward strand.
TACTGAATTAAACTTGCATTGCAGTCTTGCACCATTCTTAAACTAACCATCAATCAGATCGATCAATCACTGCACCAAAATAGACCCCATCTGCCCAAGGGACAATATCTCCCACTGATTCATGGACCACCCTACAACACCTTTCCTCGAGTCAATTTACATACCCTCCAAGAAGAACTGCGATATCGACAATGGGGATTCGACATAGCTGTCTCTTTTCAGGTTGGTGACCTTACACGCGTCCTTGAAGCAATACTGAGCATTCTTCTGAAACGTGACGAAACATTGTTCTGGCTGGCTTCCCATCTCTCGCTCCCATTTAAACCGCCACGATCTCACAAGATTGCCCGCTTCGAGCTTTGGCAACTGCTTTTGCCGCACAGTGCATGGTTTCAACATCAGCAAACTCAAATCTCAGTCGACCTAAACCTGTCCTTCGCCCTCGATGATTGTGCTCAAAGCCCGCAACGACTAAAGATTCATGGACTGTGTATCTGGAGTTGTGATTTAGTTGTAGCTCAAGTCCCTTGTCATTTGCCATACGTGTGACTAAAGATGGAGGTAATACGTGATGAATAAACGAGCCGGTCGCTGTGGTGGCAAAGCAGAATAATTCCGAGCTTCCTGGGTTTTCCGAAAATATCTTATCTGGTGCTTGTATTATCTGGAGCCGGCGTTGAGGCCTGGGTCACCTCCCATCACTGATATTCTTTGAAATAAGGATGGTGTCGTTCTGCCGTTGAATATAGGTATTGAAGAAATGGTGAAGGGTGGAAAGAATATGTCTTAATATTCTGAATTGACGTGGGCTATGGAGGGTAAATGAACTACGGCGAGTTGGACAATCACAATACACAGCTTCTCATGCGATTTCTTAGCAATTAACCAAGGCAGAATAAATCTCGATGTTTTAAGACGGAGTTCGATGGCAAAATCTAAGATGGACAATATACTGCGTTCATGCTTGGAAGACTTATTTCAAGATAAGTGTGTGACAATGTACTCGAGTATTTAAGAGTACTGAAGAATTGAGATGAAAAGTCAGCAGGCTGCTGCTGACTACAGCTAACCCTTGTCTGTTTGCTGACCTCGACCGTCACTTGCAACGGCTGAAGCCTTCCAACTTTGTCCAAAGATCGCGAGACTGATACTACCTTGATAGTTTCTGCCCCCAGAAAATAGCTCTGCATCTGTTCTAGACCGGCGTGGAACAATTTTTCACTCGCTACCAAGAAACTCCCTCGACCAAGCGCACTATGTCGAGCTTCCCACAATTCGCCCTTCTACCTATCGAGTTAAAACTTTGTGTATGGCATCTGGCACTAGAAGCACAAGAAGGACATATCGTTCCGATCAAACAGTTGCGATACGGACATCGCAGAAGATTCAAACCGCATGTTTTGTATTTCGTAAATTGCGATTCCAGGAGAACATATCTCAAGTTCCACAAGAAAAACTTGGCCCGTTATCCAAGATTAGGAACTGTGATCTTTGATCCGAGGATAGATATAGTTATCGTGGAAGTAGGCTGGCTTTCTTGGATCAAAAACGTTTTGACGCAAATCAGAGATGGCGTGGAAGGTAGCATTATGAAAGACGTCCGTAATATTGCGATCAGTGGTTTCAAAGAAGGAAACACCACCTCCGAGGTGCTACAAGACAAGAATCTTCTAAACTCGATGGGGAGTATGATAGCGCGAGTTTTACCATCACTCAAAACTTTCACCTATGTCCTCGATTACGATGCCAGATACGGTTTACAAGAATCATTATATGGGGAGAGTGACGTGATGAATCACGGGCAAGGGCTGGCAAATTCACTGCAAAGAGATATTGCTAGGGTACGGGAGAAGTTGTATGAGCGTGTGGTTGAGTGGACACGTGAGAATTTGGAGGAGTATAAGCACAGCGAGAACCCTGAATGGAATCCCCCAATGGTACAAGCGAAGTTTGCTATCTGTGGAGAAGCAGTCAATCCCGTACGTAACATCTTGGGATTCGATCTTGAACCAAGACTTTGGCTTGTATAGCTAGAGTCTGTCCCTCTGGAAGAAGTTAAAAGGAAAGTTGTCGTAATCTTTGGAGACTTCTTTTCGGAGGTGGATTTTGAATAGCACAACAATAAAATGAGGGACTTCCTTGATCAATGTAATAGAAAAGATGTAATAGAAAAGATAAATGGGATGTTGGCAAATATAAGCTTTTGACTGCTACCTACCTACTAGATAGGCATAACTGAATGATATATAAGGTGCAAACGAAGATTGGGTTATTTGATCACCACTTGGGACATAAGAGAATATCTTTGATAGACAAGAGCGAATTAGTTATTGCAAAATTTGAAGTTAGATTGCCATCATCAATACAAGTGAAATAAAGGAACACAATAATGCGTACCGGTAGTTGGTTTAAAGTTGATAAATTTGATATTGATATTGCGGCCTCAGGCATTTTTACTTACCTCGGAACTAAAAATTATGGCGATAACGACGAAGCCATTTTGAGGTCAGCCAAAAGAAACATTTCTACCGCGAATTCAATAATCGATGAACTGATAGCCCCAGTGATAAACCAGAAGTATCAGTCGAAATACAAACTTGGATTAACGCCACACACAACTAAATTTGACGTCGAGCGTCCCCTCATTCACAATGCCAATTTTCCCACCAATCCACCCCTCCCTCTCCTTCACTCGAGCTTTCACTTGCACCGCTCGAATTCTCGCAAAGTCCACCAAACAACGATTGGCATTCGAGCACGCCGCTGTCCCTCCATATCCATACGGTCCCTCGCAGATCTACAAACAATCCAATTTTGGTCTCTACGGTCTCCAGAAGATTCGCTATGGAAACATAGTTTCGGAGAAAAATGAAATTAAGACGAGAAGACATTGGCGTCCGAACGTGCAGAGAAAGCGTATTTATAGCGCGAGCTTGGGAAGGCAAATCAAAATGAGAATCACGACAAGGGTGATGAGGACAATTGATAAAGCGGGAGGCCTGGATGAATATCTGTTAGGGGAGAAGACGCAAAGGTTGAAGGAGCTAGGAATGGGAGGCTGGAAACTGAGATGGAGGATTATGCAGACGGACACGGTGAAGGAGAAATATAGGGTTCAGAGGGAGAAGTTGGGTTTGCCGCCGAAGAAGGAGGCTTATGTGGATGAGAATGGTTATGGAATCACAAAGGAAGAAATTATGGAGCATATCAGGAAATATGATTTAGCTATGGCGAGGGAGGCGGAGGTAGTTGTGGGAGCGGAGGCGGAGGCAGCTGCAGACTCGGAGATTCTGGACGAGGGTTTCATGCCGGAAGAGCATTCTAGGGAAGAGCATTCTAGGGAGAGACAGCCACTGTTATAGACATGAAGGTCTTGTATGATCAGGATGTATCAACACCTGTCTGTATAAGTATATACACGACGTAGAAATTACAATGCACTTAGTGCCACAGAGCATCATCAGTTCACAAGTTATGATGATTATTGTCTCTTTTTCCCCAATTCCTAACTCAATTGCAAAGGCCAGCTTGAAGTGAAAATATTGCACCATTTTTGGACCAGCAAATTTTATTCCAAGCAAAGAGTTGTTTTCATTATCATCAAATCGAATGACTAACTTCCGCAATGATGATATTCTCGCCAGTGCCAGGTCGCCAAGTTTCACCAAGAATGAACGATCGACATGTTCTGCATATTGGAACTCATCTCATCACATTCATGTCAATATGACTCGACTTCGCCAACATGGAGTTGGGGGTCGAGTGGTCCATTATACACTCGCATGGAGTCATATCTCACATGATACCGACCCCTTTTCAACGGGTCTCATCTCATGAGGATAAAAGTTGTAAAGGGAGCCTTATTCTGTCATTGCCCCCTTTCACATTCATCCTTCTAATTTCTTTCTTTCTTCACAAAAATGCCGGCTCCACCACTTAAAATCCACATTTCAAGGTTTTTCACAAGTACAGCGCCCAGCTGAGCGCGGCAATCCAGTTTAGCAGTGGCCTCAGAAGGTACCGTACCTCACAAGCAACAGTTTCAGAAGAAAGGAACCCAAAAATCCAATAAGCTCCAAACTCTATACTCTATTCAAGCAATTTCATCAAATTAGCTCAATCTCTTAACTACTTCTGAATCGGCGAAATCATATGCCTCCGGTGACGGTTTGGCCCTTGATGAATCTACGCACGCGTTTCGGGTAATCTCTAAACGGTGTATGTATGTATGACATTAATTTGATGGTATATCTTGGGCTCGCATACACGAAGCATCCTCGTATTTTGATGTCACGTTTTGAAAAGTTGAAGAGTGTTGAGGTTGAGGTTGAGAAGGAAGGGATGTGCGGTGTTGCGATTGGTAGATGGTATGGTATTGAAAAAGGGTGTAGGGGCGGATCAGAGGAGTATGATGGATGGACTGGCGTTGGAGCCGCTGAATGTAGAGATCACAGAGGTGGTTCATGTGAGGTTTCTGGGTTGTTAATTGCAGTTTTGGTTGCAATTGAATGTTCTTGGCTTACAGAACACAATGTGTGAAGTTTATTGCATATCTCATTATTCACCAAGTCTGGCTCATGTGAGAATAACTTGACTGCTGAGTTCTGTTGCATATCTATCTCATGATTCACCAGGTTTTGCTCATATAAGAATGACCTGACTACTGAGTTCTGTTGCCTATCTCATCATTCACCATACTTTCATTTTGTGGGATGACATCTTCACCCAATGAATATTTTTGTTGGGTATAGGATAGGAAGGAACATATCATAGTTCTGTTGACTACTCATATATTAATTCAGTTCAGTCTGAATTGTAGCAAATCTACCTACTTTCCAAGCTCTCTCTCGCCCATTCTCTGATAACCTGCCCACTTAATCGCCAAGTCCTGTTAACAAGGTATCATGAAACACCAACTCATTCATTCAATCATTACCGCATCAATGTCCATGACTCAAAACCTCATCAGCTTCCTTGAATACCCCGAGGCGACTCCCTTCTCCATCGGGATAAGCTGGCCCTGCACTTATGTCAAAACATTGTTCAATGTTCAAGAATGAATACTTCAAAAATACCTTTGGTTGGGTGAATGAGCCACCCGGGCTTCATCATATCAACACTTCTCTCTCTACTCCAGTCATCCAATTGTTTCCAATCAATACATTGATGTGTAGTCTGATTCGTCACTGGCATCAGGCTATCTTCAGACCACTCATATGTCACGATTCCAATGTCTCCGTGACACATGGCTGCTTGGCGAAGAAAATCAAGACAGTGCTCTATGGTATTCCTGTTAGTGAAACGCTCTTAGTGGGAATCTAGAGGTAGACATTACCATTATGTATACGATTCACATCTCGTTGTTTCTCGCTGAGATCTGCCCAGTATACTTCAGGGTAGCTATAAGAGTACAGACGTTTCTGGAGTTTTGTCAGTTCTTACAGCATTGGAAGGTTGTGCTATGGCTTACAATGCAGTGGAGTTCATGGAAAACGTTGAGAGTTCCAATATATTTGTTGCTGCCCGGAACCTTTACGCCCGTGTCTTCGCGACCGAAGCGTTGCATTATTTCGGGTTCTAGCTCGATATTATAAGCTGCGGAGAGTAAATTAGTCTTCACGTCTAGTACTAACTCGAGTTCTCAAAGTATGTTGGTACGAACCAGTTAGAAGCTCATGCCAGTTTTCATCGATCTCGGGTCGAGGATACCCTGAGAATGGACCATGATGAGTATCGGTTTCGGTGTAAGCTTGTTCTTGCCATGTTATTGCGTTATAAGCAGGAGCTAGCTCGATGTCAGTGAAATGGATCTTTCTTTTCGAATATTGGATTTGAGCTCTCTCTTACAATGAACCAGGTTAGGTCCCTTGAGAGCCTGCGATCGAAAATGTTTGGCAACGAGAAGGATGCTTGCAATGTAAAACAAGAAAACCAGAACATTTATCTGGATGGCTCGAGATGAGCGACTGTAGTATGAATCTCTGCGTCGTGTATCTTGAAGCTCTTCCTCTAAGAGGGTAGCATCTGAAGACCCTGCATCGTCAGATTCAGATTGCCTCTCTTCTGACGGGTTTTGTACTGATCGGTACCCCTCAAGGCTTTTGTCGGCCCAAGATTCCTGTGAGAACAGAGGCATGATTGAGCCGGTACGAAACTTCGACAAGGGAAAAAATTATAATCTTAAGTGTTTGAAAGAACAGAGAAAGGAACGATCGAGAAAAGGGGCATTCACTTCACCCTAGAGCTTTCACGACAACTTGTCATAATCAGACTGCTAGATGGCGATGCAATACGTCGGCTCAGCGAAATGGTAAAGTACGCCACTTTCGAATCGTTTTCTCAACCACCAAGGATTGACGAAGCTCAAAATGACACTAAGCCATCAAAGTCACGATCATACCACTATGTCTGCACGCTATCGGTAGACATGAGATCAGCTACTACTGAGAAGCCTCTGGAGAAAAAGTAGGTAAGCGGATGATGCTGTGTAACACCAATTGGTTACAGCCGGTGATGATTGGCTTTGGGCCATCATGTGACATTCGCGACGGTCCGGATAATGTCAGTATTTACGAATACCATTGGGAGACTCTACCAACTTTTCCTTTTCTTCGAGAACGGTCACACGAGCTCTCAATGGATGTGTGAGCCTAGAAGTATACAAATGCCAAGGTCTTGACGAGGCGACGAATTTCTTGGCAAGATATCTGAAGATGGTTCATTTTAACGTCCCAACCTTAATTGGATATCGAAAGAATCACCATTGAATCTAGAACCCCTTCTAGTTTCACCGCAAATATTGGTGTCCAATGATGTTCTATAGTGTATCTCAAGCCCCAAGCGGCGCAACATTCCAACGCAGTCTCAATTCATGTGGGCATCATACATTTGATACTGCATTTTTGCATCGTTCTGGCCTGGTATTCTACACAAACACGACTTCCGACCTCGGTCTCGTCGCATGGCAGATCTAGTGCTTACCACTCTGTTCTGTGTTATATTATCTCTCATTCACCGCTGTATTCAGGCGTGTTACATAGCTCTATTACCACCCTACATTGATGGCCACGAAGCAACAAACAAGCGCCGGCTAAAAGATATGGTTGGGATCCAAGATATTGATTCGCATCAATTGGGACTCATTGGATTACGTTGATTGGATACACGAAGACGCGAGGAGAGTTGCGCTATAGGGGGGATGATTCTACATCTCGTGGATGTATAGGTGAGAGTGGCGTACCAGTCTATCTTTGTAAAGGAATTTGCGGCAGAACGGTCATGTCTGGGAGCGTTTTGTTAGTGGAACGTCGTCGAAAGTAGTAGTAGCTGAGCAAAGGACTTCGGTACTGAGAGTTGCCCAGTTTAGGACATATATGCAGGAACATTTATCCTCTCCATCAATCACGTTCAGTAAAAGTGCGGGGATGTTGATATGTAGCACTTTGAATAATCAGAGTCGCATTCATGCAAGGTGTACAGAGACAACTTTGTAAATGCTCCTACATGGTAGCTTTTCTCGTTTATACTTACTGAAGACAGCATTCTCTACCACAAGAAACCCCAATTGGATTTGGTGGTAAGCTGGTGCCTTGAGAAAGTATACTGATGATCTCTGCTCTCACATTGGCAGAAAGCTCTTGAGCCTCTGTGGATTGTTGGATTGGCTGGACTTTGTTCTGCCCGACAGAAAGAGACCCACGAAGTTGGTTAGACGGTTGCCTTGGTTTCATGGCGTGCTTTCTCACATTTCCCCAATAAAGTTATGGGCTATCAAGAAGAGGGGGAAGATATGTGCCAAGGGCATCATTTGCCAGCGACTAGAAGATGGATTCGACAAATGGAGGCCTAGGAACTGGAATCTCAACAGGTTTCATCTCAACTCGAGACCCGTGGTGCAGAACACAACAATAACTCGCAAGTGATGGCGTACCATCCCAAGCCGTCGTCGTATATTTTGCGTTCAGTAATGAAGCCCATGAAGCCATAAACTCAATCAGTTGTCATCTCCGCCAACTTGCATCTCAAGAAACGCGCACAGCTTTCTAGCGAAGTATTTGGCCGGTAACTCATCGCACACCAATAACATCTATATACAAAGGAGGTATAGTGATGTAAGACTTGGCGTTTGACCTGGTTCGGAAATCTAAAGCCTTCACAAAACCTACTCCATATTGTTATCGCTCTTCGGCGTGAAAGTAAACGGTGAATATGTAGAAAGTGCATCAGGTCGTGCGCCTCAACTTTGTATCGACGGCTGAGAGAAGTCTATATCGGCACAATGTTTTCAATGAAACTAACCTTGTCGATATGCTCGGCCAGCTGATGTTGCGGAAGATTGACAGCATCCGTGAAAGCACCGGTATCCATCTCCTACCAGCTTGAAGGGCGAATCTATAAAGAAGATGGAATACCCCTTCATCCATCTCTCTATCAACAACTTCATCTCATCTACTCCACTTCACTTCCAACAAGCTTTTAGCCCAATTACCACAACTCCCTCCCAAATCAATCCACCAACATCACTCAAAATGCATTACTCAACGATTCTCCTCCCATTCCTCGCCGTCTTGGCCACATCATCTCCAATTGCTCATCCTGACAAAGACGCTGATACGGCAATTGTCTATCCAGTAGATGCTAGACGTGCTGTTGATGCTGATACGGCTATTGTGTATCCAGCCGAGAAGCGAGCAATAGATGCTGATACAGCGATTGTGTACCCGGCCGAGAAACGTGCAAAAGACGCTGATACTGCCATTGTGTATCCCGCTGAAAGGCGCGCTAAGGATGCTGATACGGCAATTGTGTACCCAGCTGAAAAGCGTGCTGCCAAAGATGCCGATAGTGCTATCGTCTATCCAGCAAACTAGATTCCTATCTTCTCTAGTAAGTCCATGACTTGTATCTCATGCTAGTATGCTTAGCTAACTCGCCTCGATAGTGGCTAATGCTTGGTAACGACAAGCAATTACGTCCATGAGAATCATCGACCGATTGAAGGAACAGTCCTTGGTGGAAGATGGTGGTGGTGGTAGAAGCAATATCGTTTCGCTTTTCATTTTACAAGCATGCCCGAGAACTTGTCTGGTCATCTACGCGCTGTTGGAAATGGAGAATCTGAGTCTTAAAGCGGAAGTTGGACGGTAAAGAATGAAATCTTGCTTCTTGACTTTCTTTGACTTGATTGATGTGCCCGCGAAAATAATGTTGTGGTATTGTGATTGTTCTTCCTTTCCCATACATTGACCTTGTTTCTTGTTGTCTTTACCAGTAGCAACTTGCATACGTGGCGAGTGATACAGACGGAAGATATGAGCATCATTGAGATGAGAGATAGTTTCGCAGAGAGTTAAGCGACAATTGTGGGTGAATGATCCAGTGGCATAGAGAAGGTAGACCACTATCGAAAACTCATCCAAAAATACCCAGTGAATAAGATTAAGTTGTAAAAGACAGAGACTCTTATCGCTGGATATTCAATAGGAAATATTCGATAAGCAGGGTCTTGTTGTAGACGAACAATGAGATGGATTCATTGGTTAAAACGAGAATATGAAGTGATATAAATGATAAGTACTCGAATCCCAAGATCAATAATCAGGAAGACCATCCTGCTTGTCATATTCATGAGATCCAAACTTCATTTTGAGACCAAGATGAATTCATTTAGATTTGTAGACGTGCAACAAAAAGAAAGGGAAAATATACATGGAATCAATATGGATGAAAGGTGAATTTTGAACTCAAAAATATATGATATCAAAATACTCGAGTGAGACCCAGTCTTTCCCTAACTTTCAGAGAAAAACACTTCTATTATCGCGTTTAAATCAAATGTTTTAGAACATATCGTCTGAGACAACATTCGTATATGTAGTCTTATCTTCCACAACATTATTGGAAGCAACACCGTACGTCGTACAAGAATCTCGTACTAAAATAGTGAGCCAAGGTACCAATGAACTACTTCTTCATCAGCAAACACATCTTAGAACCACCTCACCGGGTCGTACGACCAAGAAGCTCGATAGTACAGAGTTAGTAATACATGTCAGAATTCATAAAAACCTCTTCGAAGATCAAGATGCGTACTAATCAGCTTGAAGTCTTGGGAGGCGCATCAGTATAAGTTCACTTGTCAGCAGAAATCAGAGGAGGATAAACAGCTCGATGATGACTATAGTCGGCGCTGCTGTACCACCAGAGGATGATGCAAGATTGTTGTATAGATGTCCAATGACGTCTCATTTGAGAACAATTTGAAGATGTTCTAAGATCTTGGAAGTTCCGAAACCTTATATTTCGTTAGGTCGTATACAGTGCCGGAGGTCTGGAAATCTCCAATTCTGTAGCTGTAAGCGCTGATCTCATGCTAAGAGGTGACCAAGGATGGCGTATCTTGGAGTATATATGAATGATAGGAATTCACGTGGCTTGTTTTGTGGGTGTATGTGTTGAATCTAAGAATCCTACCGAGGAGAATGGAATTGTGAAAACATGGATTATATGGATTACATAAGCTGTGAAGGTACAGTACCCAACTGGGGTTGCACTGCATGCGCCACGTGGAAGTGGGGGTAGTTATTTTCAACCTTACTTGCTTTGAGGATATTTCTTGTATGGATTGTTTGAGAGAATGTCACCTCGATAACAACATCACCGAGGACCGCCAAGTGTATTCAGTCATATCATTGATTTTTATCTATATCCCTAATCTACTATGTACCCAGAAGATCAAAAAACAAATGTGCGCCGTGCGTGCAGCCAACCCCGAAGACAAAAGAAAGAAAAGTATTAAAGTGGAAAGATTTTTGGAGCTCGAGTAACCCTGCCCGCTCTGGGGAGTAATGTCCTTGCATGATCCGATAGAAAGCATACTGCAGTCTAGTCTACTTCGTTGCCAACAGTCTGTCGCTCAACATTTTATCCAGAGGTGCAATGGCAGACTGGTAGTCTTGAACGTCACCCTTCTCCAGAACAGACTTTCCAGCTGTCATGATCATGCGCTCAGGGGCTGGTACGCTCAAGTATGGCTTAACTCTGACTCGGTGAGCTGTTCGGAATATTCTCATCTGCTTGACAATGTTGTTCATTTCGTGCTCAATGTCATCCTCTCCGTTTTTCTTGGCCTCAATGCGGAAGCTATGCTCAGCAATGGTTTCGCGGAATTTGCGTTGTAAGTTTGGCATGTAGCGTTGTGTGTTCTCCTCATTCAAGTATCTATCAAGTCCCAAGAAAGCATCCATGATCTGCGGGAGTAATAGCTGGTTGCCAGAAAGACCGTCATATTCGGTATACTCTCCAGTGACTTCGTCGATGTCACCAGCGGCCCATCCTTGGAATCCTTGTGCGTAGTGCATCCAAACTTTTCGCGAGATCTTAGATTCATGCATGGTTTCGTAATATGTCTTCAAAGGTATGCGCAAATCCTTGTTGATTCCTTTGAGCGATTGCAGAGTACCAGCAAGGTCACCGTTAGAATGTTGTTGGATAGCTTTAGTAACCAAGTGATAAATGGGAAGAGCTTCTCTTTCGATGTGGGGGAAGACATGACCAAAGTGGTACTCGGCAGATTGGATGAGATCGTCCATGCCAGGGTTGATAGGGTAAACAATCTGATGGTTTTCGTCGAAGTTGCAGAGATAGTTACTTGCGACGTTGCCACCTGGAGATGTAACTCCATAACGTCTCTGGAGGTATGGCCATGCAAGGTCGAGGCAGCCAGGGAAATCAACAACTCGCTCTGCTTGGGCAAGTTTGACAATGGGGATTGTTCCCCATCTATGTTATGTTATCGAGTGTTCATTGTTGTGCGACTGAGAATAAGGGGTACTTACCGGAAGGAATGTCGGGACAATGCAATGCAAGCGAATAGACCGTTCCAAGCCGCACGGGATAGAACATTCTCATCATGCTCTGCTGCGTCTAGGAGGGCTTTCACTTCTCCCATGTTGACTTGATCATTGTAAAGTGTTCTCATCTGTACACGGAAGTCCAAGCATCGTTGAAAGTTCTTGACATCGTCGCCGCTGAGTTCTGCGACTGAAAGAGCAGGTGCCATGGCTTGATAGATGTCGTGGAATGGTTGAAGGGGTACTGGCCAGGCATTGCCATACACAGTTGTAGGAGGCCATGTGCCAGCTCCATCGTTCTCGATCAAGTCTTGAAGAGAGTCCTGGGCGGCATGAGGCGCATAGGTAACGGTTTGCTCGAGGGCTGCATATGCATCTCCAGCTTGAGCCTTTTTCTGGTTTGATCTTCCAAGGATAGCTTTGCGGTAGAGATTGAGGATGAGCCCAAAGACTGCGACAGGGAAGAGATAAAGGATGGAAAGTTGAGTATTCGCTATGATCATATCGAAGTTCGACATCTTGAAAAGATTGATACGATGGATAGGATGAAACACCTGAAGATCTTGTTTGAAGAGGAAGTTTTTGTGTTTGAGGAGATATCAATGATTGAATTCTTATAACCTATGAGGTAGTAATGATTGGATGGATGGATGATTGAATGGATGATTGTGAGGATGATTGTTTGATGTTTGAATGATGTTACTTTGAAGGAGACTGAGGGGGTATTTGTAGATTTCTCAACTCCTCTCCTCGACGGTATCATAAGGCTCTCCTCCCAGTTCGCCATCGTTGAGTTGCCACAAACATGTCAATCTCCATACCAGAATTCCTAATTTGGCTAGCAGGAGTCATGATGTGAATTCAATCACAGTATCATTTCATCTTACGGAGAATGGTGCATTATTCTGACATCTCCTTGCTGAGTGTTACGATGTTCCATGTTTGGCGATGTAGTATCAAAACGTTCCTACTCCGATACTACCCAAAACGGCTGGCTCACTCGCTTCAACAGTCCCCATAATTTTATTCTCCTGAAATCCCCAAAGATCGCATGGCAGATGGTGGCTTCCGCAACTACGGCGTATAGCTTAGCGTGTCCACTTTTGTTGGCCTTTGGGAATCCAAATTGGGATATGGGAACCTTGGGGGCCTGTAGCCTTATGGAAAGAAGCGAGCCTATCAAGACAGCGCAGCTACGAACTACAATTTGGCTGAATAAAGCCATGAAAAACAACTCCGGTATGGGCTTACTATGAGATGGTATCATTTGGCGGCTTATACTGAGAACATCGTGTTGAGCGAGAGTGTGTAGTCAGCTTAGCGATCACACAGGTGCATAAGCAAGCGGAGCTCGAAACTTTGGGCTAGCGCCGTAATATCATGTGCAAAGAGTTTGCACGTTATTACTATTGTGGCCGTGGAGATATCGAATGCAAGTTATCTAAAGAAGCAAGACAATGAACACCGCGGAGAACACTCAATCGCGCAAGCTTTTGGCAAGGCATAATTGATTCTGAGACGAGAACATACGATCTCTATACCAAACTCCTAGCTCACCGCATCTCAAGTGAAAATGTACACAAGCAAACTCTTGGAAAGTGCAGCTAAAGTTACGTGAAAACCTTCGTCGGGCAATTCGCGTTTGCGCGAGACAGATGCTGTAGATATGGCGACAAGATCTCAGGGTCCAATGGATCGTCAGGAATAGGATATCAGAGACAAACTTATCGCCGGTGAGGAAGTTTTCTCTCCTCCAGATCACATCTTGAGGCCAACTACATAATAATGATGGACTAGAGGAACTAAAATACGAAGGATCTCGCCACCGAATTCTAGCCTTCGCTGCGTTGCTCGACAGTGCTGGATAGATGTAAAATGGTGTTGCCGCGGATATCGTTAATACTATGAAGTATCAGATTGAATAACCATGAGAATGATCACGATGGCGTTGTTACTTGAGGATGAGTCAATTGCATGAAACTTATCGTCATTCAATCCTCCCATGGCATTTTGAAGTTTGGCACTAGGAGATGATCATTGCTATTCAGAGACATACGCACATGTTTACTGCAATTTCTGGGTTGACTCGGATGCTAATTTGAGCACCATTCACCCAGTGCAGCTATGAAACACACGTTTCCTCGTGGCAAGTGCAGGTAGTGGACATGTAGAGTTGACAGTTCTTTTAAAGCTAAAGAATTGTATGCACACGATTTTTCATTGGTCTACAGTACAGTTTTTATTTTTGAACTAAGCCTCGTAGGGCCGTATGGAGCAGTAGAGCCCCATATTGTATTGAAGTAATGAACATAAACAGTGCCATGTCCCTTTCTATGGCAATACAACACTTAAGTACTGCCAAATTTCAGGTACAAATAATCTCAATCATTACCGCAAAGTCCATCCGTGTGAATCTTTGCACTTCACCATTGGTATCGGTCACAGAACGATTCCAGAAGTTGATGAATCATTGATCCGGAGATGTACGGTACAGAATCCCACCCCCGGCTTCCAAAGGAGCCGTGTGCACGGGATTCTTTTGCATGATCTGCTCCTAAATCCTTCGCTGAAGATACGAAAAGCTCAGCAACGTGAGTGAGATCTGTGATTCCGTAAACCCTTTTAGTTAAATTTGCTATATTCTACCTTTTGCTTATTTCTAATTACTCTTCATTTGTTCAATAATTGTGGGTGCTTAAGTGAGATGTCAGATATTAGTGGGGTGTGGTGAGGCCGGAGATCTTGCTTCGGCTAGCATGAGGTTGGCAAGAGGGGAAGAAGAGATGAACTACGTAGTCAGCAAGGTGCGGAAAAGAGCCGAGTTCATATTGATGAGGGTCCAGACTGAGAGCATATATAGATATATTCAGGTCTTAGGAATTCCAATTCTATCATCTCCATCCAGTTGTGTTTTCCTCAACTGCTTTACTTCACTTAATTTATTACTGTATTTCCGGAAGCAGCCAAAATGGATGCTTTGAGCGGAACTACACAAGTGGTCGGAATCGACTCACCAGTCTCTAGATTTGGACCATACTTGACCGGTCCCAACTTAGCTGGTGGCCTTGCCGCTGCTCTTATTGTACCATTTATTTATCAAATCATCTACTATCGATTTTTCCATCCCCTCAAGGACTTTGATGGCCCTTTTTGGGGGTCAGTAACCAGACTTTGGCACACTTATCAGAACATAAGGGGCACTGAGTTAGAGACTTATGACCGCTTGCTCAAAGAAAAGAATAGTATGTATAACTACTTTGATCTAATCACCAACCTTCCCAATACTAACAGAATAAAAGCATCCATCCTTCGCATCTCTCCCACCGAGCTTTTGATTCCTGGAGCTCTTCACCTTCCCCAAATCTACCATCGTCAAGCTGTTAAGACAAAATG